>ML781309.1:144235-154894 GCA_009831015.1 Picea engelmannii
TCACGGGCTGTTCAGCCATGTGAATTGCGCTCTTGACTGTGTCGGCTTTGACTGCTAGCTGTCAGGACTCGTGTTTCAGCATCGTGGCGGCCTCCTCTGTGTCTCAGCATCTGTACTTCTGAACTGAGTGACAGCTCCGTATTTCAGCATCTACATCCTTGAACCGTGTAGCTGCTTCGTGTTTCGGCATATGCATCATCGGACTGTGTAGCAGCTCCGTGTTTCGGCATATGCGTCCTTGGACTGTGTAGCAGCTTCCGTGTTTCAGCATCAGCTCAACAGCGGCTTTGGGCAGTTATGTGTTTCAGCATCGGCCTTGAATACTATTCTGCAAATATGGACACTTATGCACTTCTAATCAATGGTTAGGTTCAAAAGTAATGTAAAGTATTATGCAAAACAGATTAAACATATAGTAATGAGAAAGGACGTTGTATACCTTGGAGTGATCAGATGAAGTGATAATATGGGGCTAAATACAGGTGATCAAGGGTATAATAATGACAAAAAGTATGGGCAAAAAGGTGCAATATGTGGTCCTAACAGTAATCATATTGTAGATGCCACTTTGCGCTAGTCCTAAAGATTTGCATCTCAATATCACATTTGTGTTTGACTTTGAAGTTATCTTTTGTAAGAGTGCCTAGTAAATACAAGGAGTCTATACTTCTGACATGGGACAGTGTATTCGAATTTCAGCAGGGTCAAATGCAACACTATCAAGTGTTATCCCTTGTGATCTGTGGACTTTACGTGCATGTGAAAGTTTAATTGGAAACTGTTTTTGAATCTTCAGTCGACCTGTCTTTGTCGATGTCAATATTGGTTTTAATATTCGTAAGATAGGTGTCCAATCATGTGCAGTGTTTGAATTATATAGATAATCCAACTTGTTTGCTTGTCGGTGGCCTATATGTGGCTCATGGAACTTAATCCAAAGGGCATCAACTTTTTATGTTTTGGTGTATGCTTTGAGTATTCCATCTGCACCATTTACCATGCCATCCTGTGAATCATAGTTGCAGGCATATATTTCAACTAGAATGTCTAATTTCAGGACAAGTTGGAAATTCAAAGTGGTTATATGTTCATGATGTGGTACATTTCCATGGTTGTCTTCTTCGAGGTCAATTGAATTGATGATGATATCACTGCCAGGCATGAGTGATAGCATGTACCTATTATGCATTACAACATCCCTATTCATGTAGAACATGTAAGGGAAGGTTGGGTATGTTGGTGCAGGTCGCATGCACATTGAATTGATATATGTTAAGTCATCATGTGTTTGGTTGTTTGTCCACATTCTACTCAGAATTGAAATAAATGTTTCATATGTCTGGCGCATTGTAGTATGTAATCCAAAGCATTTTATATTGTCTTTCTAGAAGTCATGTGTCATTGTTTTCATATTGACCGTAGGTTGTTCAAATATCAAAGAATCTTGGATGGGTTGCGCCTGGTAAAGATCCCCACAGAATATTATGTCAATGTTCCCAAAGTATTTGGTGTGCACATGTTTTATGTTTCTCAGTCGATTGTCAATGGAATACAAGAAGCGACTTTAAATCAAATATTCCTCATCTATGAAGACAAGTTTTAGTTCGTCATAAAGCTTAGACAAGGTATCTAACATTTCCTTGTTGAGTGGAAGAAATTGTGACTTGTTAAAAGGCATAAAAAATGCAAAGTGGACTGTTGTTCCACCTGCATTATATGTAGCTTTTTCTATGTATGTAACTATTAGCCCCTTTGGTTTCATAGGGTCAGAGGAATTGTTTGAATCATATATTCGTATAAGCATTCGGAATAGTTCTTTTTTTGTGAATGTCTTACTTGTTCTTACCCCTCCTGTAAGGAACAAATGCACAGGAGTGTGCATGTTTAAGCGTTTTTTTATTGCAATGTCCTTTAGAATTGTTTGCTTCTCTTGATTCAACAGACATCTAACTCTGTAGTATTCATTGTTTTTAATAAAGAAATGATATTTTGTGACTTGAAAAGCCAAGATTGATACGTTTTTCAATGACGGTTGCTCGGGGATGAGGCAAATCTGCTTGCAATTCATAGAACTCATAGAGAGTTCTAGTTGTTTTACTATTTGTGAATGTCTCATCAACATTGTTAGGGTTTTCTAGTTCATGAACTACACTTTCTAAATCATCCCATGTTGGATTAACATTGTATGTAAATCTAGATTCATTGGTTTGTATTGTAGTCTCATAAGCAATATACCCAGCTTCCCATGTAGGGAAGTTATGTTTTAATGTGTTTTCATTTTGATCAAACAGAATGTACAACAATAGTTTTTCTCTACAATAATTTTCATAGTTAGTATGTTTGTTGTATTTGACAAAACGTATTACAGAGGGTTTTTTTCTTTTCGATATGGGTGCACCATTTTTTTTGTAATGCGATGCAAACTCTGCTAAGAAGATATGTTAATAGGAGATGGATGTTGCAGGTAATAATCAATAATAGGGAAACATAATACATCCTTTGAATTAGCAGGCTCTTGTTCTAGCAAAGACGGTGGTTTAAGCACAAATGTGTGTTTCTCAAGTGGAGATGTGTTTATGAAGACGCATTTCCTTGAACTACAGTTGAGGGGCAGGGAAAGTGCAATGTGGACTGCTTGTTGAGTAGAAATTTGTTGAAGATTAAGTAATGCATTTCCAAGCGTACGTATCATTTGCATAGCATCAATATGACTTCTTTCATGTTCTTTGTGTATTCTTATGAATGCACTTGTCATAGATTTGTCAACATTTTTCATATACAAGGTACAATATGATGTTGCAACATATGCATTAAGGACATACTGTGCATCTGTATTTGCATTCCACATAAATGGCATGTCCTTGGAGAAATTGTTGTTCCAAATATGGGAAAGTTTTCGTTTATGGAAAAGTGTTGGTTGTTTAAGTGTAGATTGTATGGCTTGGATGTACTCATATTCTGTTAGATTTAGCTCTGCCAAGAAGTCTTCGAAGCTCATTAAGTCATCAAAGTCTCATTGTTCTAGAAATGTGAACAAAGATTTAGATTTATCAATGAGAACATTGTCCTATAAAATAATTGGCTCTATGATTCTTGTTGTTCTCATTGGTGGCACAGGGAAGTTGTATCTGCAATGTGAATTTTTTCATTTTTTAGAGCTTCTTGTATGATAATGTCTATGAACTTTGGCAAGTTCTGGATCCAAATGATTTGTGTTGCATGTTATGTATTTTTCCACAAACTTCTCAATATGTGAGTTGTTGTCATTTCCATAGACCAGTGCACCCTCTATCCACAACAGTGCATGGTCATGCTCACTCCCTCTATTTTGGAATTCAATCACAAAATAGTAGTCCGATATTTTTATGTAGAACGTTTCATCATGGCATATCAATTGCCTCAAATCATTTATTATATGCCTATAGTAGCGAGTACATTTCATTGGGTATTTTATTATGAGGTAGTCAATGTCATCATTTTCCAATGTATCAGTTTGTTTTTTCCTTTTCGTGTTCCTATACAATGCCGACATCGTAGCCACCAAAGGATCCCAATGATGCTCTACACTTGTAAGTGTGATGAAAAATGTTGGCGGTCCCAATTGTCATATCATTGCAAAAATATTTTTCTTGTTTTGTTGCAAATAGTCAGGAGAGATGCGAATGTTTTTGAAATCTATGTATCCAATACCAGATTTTAGGGTTTTTTCTAGGTTTTCTTTGTACTTGACATCTTTGACCAATAACTTTATTCCTTGTAGATGGCCTTTTCTTATTCACACCCACATGAAAGAGAGAAATTTCGCAATTATTATGTGTATTGTTTTGAAAAACAAATTTGTTATGTGACAAGAGAAGTCATCGCTTGAATGTAACAGTTCCCATAGAACTATTTTTTGGTAGTTGAATCGTTTTGTGATGTCATTGGGACGTGGATCTCCATAGAACAGTGTTGGGAAGTTCATTTCCTCGAAAAATTTTCCTTTAACATTCCAAGTGGATGTGTCCCTTCAGCATGTGCAATTTCGACAAGCTTGTCTTGCAAGTCACGAATGTGTTGTGAGTCAATGAATCCATGTATCAATGTTTCAGCAGGTCTTTCATTCTCTGATTCATCGCTTGTATCAAATTCATTAGCAGTTTCAAAATTTTGTGCATATTTATCATCCCCTTATTCAAGAACATTGTTCCAGTTATCATTTATATAGATGTTTTGTGCTTTGTACAGGACCCTAGAACATAATTCTTTTAATTATTTCATGACAACATGCACATGCACTTTACCTTCTTGGTATGCATTCATGTATTGCAAACATCTTTTGAGAGCTACATCAATTGTCATTGTATCGCTAATGAATTGTGGAAAGGCTTTTTGTACAACATCTAGTTGGACAGGCACATTAATAATTGATCATGTTAAGACCATTCGGGGTCGGTTATAGCCCCAGGGTCTGATTTGTGCAAATGCAATTTGCAGAGACACAAGTCTCTCTTCAAGTCCTATAAGTGTACTTACATTTGGTAGTGGTTTATTACATATTATTTGGTTAGGCATTGCAAAGTGCGGCAATTTTCCATTTTCAAGTGATTGTTTGCATGGAAGACAAATATTTCCACTAGAAAATGGTCTATCATTTAGTGTCAAGCCGAGGTATTTTGCTTGCAAGTCAGGGGTGAAATACTTAGTGTTTTTTACGAAATTCAATTGATTGCAAATCGCACATGTAATGGAAGGAATGTCTTTAATTTGTTTCATATAGATATGTTTTTCATCTCTCTTCCCTAGACAAGCATGCGTAGTAAGTGTTTGTTGGTTTTTATTACTAGCAGTGCATGGTGTTGGCTCTAGGACACGATATGTGATTTTTTCCTCTCGGTCAGTACCATGACCATTGTGGGATATGTGGTTTCACATGTTTCTCTCACGCATCTATTTTTTCAACATGTGGTAGGTTAACTTATGGTTGCCACTGGAAACTAGTTTCACTTGTTGATAAGCCATGTTGGAGGTGGAATCAAAATTTATTATAACCATTGCATCCTCACCATCTTGATGGTGCAAACAGTGATTTTATTTGTCATTGGACATGTAATGTTTGTGTTCAATAGAAAGTACGAAAATGCAATTGTGTTGTGCATGAACAATTTTTTTTAGGTTGTGATATGTGATTTTATGTCTAGAAGGAAGCGTACCAATGTATTTTTTTCTCTTGCGTATGACCTTTTTCAAGTTGTGATAAGTTAGTCTACGTTTTTTATTTAAGCTTTGTATGACCTCATGACAACTGGGATGAGTTTCATTCTGATTAAATAGCATGCGACGCTTATGCATATTCGATGTGATTTGGGTGGCATGGACATTGGATCCTGAACTCGTAGTATTTCTTATCAAAGGTTGATAATGGATGTGTGGCGTATATGTTTTCAACGACATGATGTCAATTGTTCGATTGTAGTTTGAATCAATACAGTAGGAACGGATAGTACCATCCGACAAGGCCGACCAAACCTGGATATTTACTTTGAATATGATAGATAGCCATTGCAAATAGAATCTTCCACCCTCTACATTTCCTTTCTTATATGGCATTTCCATGTTTAAAGGTATTATCGCCAACTTCCAATTATCGGCATACTTTCTAGGAGATATGGTAAAAGGTGTTGATGCAAGCAGTTAAAAGCATGTTGATTGCCACCTATAATTGCATTGCAAAAGGATTGTATAGTGTGAAGGCATAGCGAGTGCACATTGAACTTTGTTGCTACCAAATAGCAAATTGCATTGAACAGACTATGTCCAAAACTAGATGCAATAGTTGTCACTATGTGCAATCCATGGGAGTGTATATGATGCATAATTCGTTTCCAATGCGATTGAAGGTCTTTGCAAATGAGGGACAAGTAAATATGAGGTCCTCCAAGATTGCATATGGATAATTTTCTATATAGTAGTGTTTCATAATGACCACTGACAGGATTGGCATCATGGAACAAGATGCAATATGGATCCCTAGATGCAGTTTTGTTTAATAGTAGATATCTTGTTTTTCTTGTCAATGACCATATTCCAATTGATATATTCAGCCACTTGGAAAGCCATCGTATACAAAATGTATCTCCCCAAAGTCCCCTCTCATGTGCAGACAGAGTTGCAGATGCAAACAACCGCATCTTTGAAAAATATGTAGTGACATCATATATTTCATGCAACTGGCAAAGAAAATCATATTCCAATTCATATTGATACGACTCTAATGCCTCAACTTCGCCATTTTCTAAACATGTCAAGAAATGATCTATCAATCTATGGCATAGGTCGGTCGAGGAAAAACAGAATTGTAATAGAACTTGAAATGCATCGAAGAGGCAACCTCCCACAGTATACGAGAATGCATCTAATCTAAAAATCCCAATGCTATGCAATACCTGGTCGATGTTGTCATGTATAATGGAGTCTATATATATTTCATAGCACTCAACATCTATTACTTTCTTCATCTTTTAAGTTGTGATTTTCAAGGTGTTTCTTAGCTATATTTAGATAATATGCAAATAGGAGAAAAAAGAAAAATGAAAACTATAAGTCTGGAACTGCATACTAACTCCACTATGTATCCTTCATCCTTCTTCCTGGCAAATTCAATTCCCCGTGGTCACTATAGCATATGAAAAACAAACAAAGTTATAGTGAACAGTGAACCAAATAGAAGAGACAACGCAAATGAAATAACACTATAAATTTTCTCAACACAAAGACCAAGTATTTAAGGCATATCATTTTTTAACTTATTCTATGTGTGCATCCTATAATCATTTCGGTAGACATTGTATATAGTTTTACGGTCCTATTCACCATTTATTTTCATCCCCACTCTTCACAAATCAACACCAAAACAAATCTGAAATGACTTCTTGATGCCCTCCACTGAGAAAACCCATATAGATGATCTGTCGAATAAACAAAAGTGGAAGAACTAGGCATTACGGGATTTTACCACATGAACAGGATCAACACACAGAACAACTTCTTAATGTTTAAATTACCTTACAAGATGAAGAAGATATTATAATATTTTTCAATTATCTTACAACATGAAATCCAATCTAATACAGATCAGTGAACTACCCATTTAGATTACAAAGAACCATTTCTACAAGAGGATATTCATATTTGAAAATGGTGACGGAATATGCTTTGCAAGACACAAAGGACATCATAAAACCAACAGTTAAACGTGGTTTTTGATCCAGAGAATAAAAGCATTCCATGTCACAACCTGGAAAGAAAGGATGGAAAGGTCCCGATAGATGCTTGCTCAGCAATGACAACTCTGAATTCGTTTTGTAAACCCCTTTGCATTTTTATTTTCCAAAGATCCATGGTATGATGTCCAGGACATGGAAGTGGGCATATGTTATTGGAAGGGAATAGCCTGAAAAAAAATGCACCAAATGTATGGCTTTCAAGAACAGAAAATATGAGGAGAATATTCGATTTCCTTTTTTATATGTCATTATGGCTGCAACAGATGTGGGTTTTGTGTTCAGCATTGACATTCAAAGGGGAACAACATGTTTTGGAAGGGAACATGCTAGGAAAAATGCACCAAACGTATGGTTTTCAGCACCAGAAAATATGAGGAGAAAATTCGATTTCCTTTTTTATATGTCACTATGGTTGCGATAGAGGTGAGTTTTGTGTCGAACATTGACGTTCAAGAACAAGAACAAGACAACGTCACACTCATGTTTCTCTACTCATAGTAGTCATACAAAAATATGTTCCGCAAGAGGATTTTGACTCAGGCATTCCTAGTATTGAAAATTATTACTTGCAAACTGCAAATAGTAAATAGAAAATAAGGAATAGGAATGAAACCATGACACTGAAACTTACCCATGAACGAGGAACGACAAAAGAGCATTTCCAATTGCAGAGGCAGAACCCCAACCGTGAAAACTTCAACAACAAGTCCAACTTCGGATGTAGGACCCCAACCTTGCAAAGTTGAAGCAAACAAGATCAAGCAACAAACAACAAACCAGTGAAAAAGAACCAAGAGGTCCAACTGCAGCTACAGGACCTCAACTTTGAAAAGTTGAATCAAACAACAATAAGTAACATCCAGTGAACCAACGAGCAAGCATCAACCAGTGAACCAGTAATGCTGGTGAAGAACAACATTTCCCAAATTCACTGTAGACAAGACTGTATCCAAAAATCGGAGGAAATTGTATTGTAACACGCGTGTTGAGTAAAAATTTAAGGTGATGAGGCATGTTAGGTAAACACTTAAGGCTGTCAGAACCATCTAAGGGCCTCGTGCTGTGTAAATATTTAAGAAAGAATGCAGTGTGGAAGGCCTGTTTACGTACGTAATAATGAAAATGCCTCTTTAAGTACGTAATAATAACAAAAAATAATAATAATAATAATAACAATAGTTCAAACAATGGAGACTATGCAAAAAACATTTAGTCAAAGGACAAAGTAATATGAAGTCAACTAATAAAAAACTGACTCTCCATGCTCAAAACTTTGGATATCTAAACATTTCAATAAAAATAGTAAAAATTCAAAAAGACCGTAGATGATCAAAATTTTTGGATATGATAACATATAAAACATTGGGAATATCGAAGTTGGCAATAAGACCTCAAATCTATTATCCAATGAGATAATGACATATAAAGTTTTTTTTATTATATAAAAAACAATGTTTTTAATTATCTAGTTCGAACAATAGAGATTATGCAAAAATTTGTAGTCAAACGACAAACTAATATGAAGTCAACGAATTATCGATCACTATAGTCCCTCTACACCTTCAACAAGGACTAATAAGAGTAAATTAACATGTTTCATTTTAAGAGAAAAAATTTGGAATTTTTTTTGGTAAAAAGAAAAATCAAGAATAAATTAGTAGCTCTTTTTAAGATGAGGAGATTTCGACCTTTAAAATGAAGGTTATGATAAGGTACTTTATGTACATATAATCCATGCACATTATACTATGCTTTGATACGAAATCCATTTTTATAATTGATTGGTAAATATTCATGTAACATTTTTATTTTTTTTTAAAAGAGTAAATTAATATGTTTATTTTTAATTTTGAATGTATTAAATATTGGGAAAAAAAATTTGGATATTTTTTTTTATAAAAAATAAATAAAGAAAGAAAAATCAAGAATAAATTAGTGTAATTTTTATTTTAAATGATAGGTTTTCGCTCTTTAAAATAAAGGTTATGATTAGGTACTTCATGTACACATTAATTAACATTAAAAAAAAAATGAGAGACTTCCTATCAATGCTTCAAACACAATACAAGTCACTTAAGGTTCAAAAGAGGTTGGACTAGAGATGTAGTTTCTTGGTTAAACCATTAGGGGATAGTGAAAGAGAACACCCTCCAAGATATCGATATTATTACAAGCATTATCAAAACTAAATTTAAAAGGAAAATGTGGATGAGACACTGAGAATAAGAGGAAGTTGAATTATTACAAAGAAATTATCGACCCCAAGTAAGACAAAGAGTGTAGAGGATAAAGGTTAGTTCCTCTTAGAATTCCCAACCTACAAAGACATTAAATCTAGCTTTCAGAACAATTGTAATAAAACTGAGTTACATAGCATGTTAACTCATAAAATTATAAAAGAACTCAGAAATTTTATTGAATCTGGGTTATTTGCTCATAGAAACAACTTGACAATTAAAAGTAATCAATTTATGTTTATAGTTTTGATAAACCAAAGTTGGTCCAATTAGATGGTAATCATCATCATCATCATCATCATATTAATCTTATATTTATTAAACACTGATAAAAATACAACAATTTATATGCAAATTCTCCCATGCTTAAATCTGAGTTAAAATAGATATATAGTATTTTTTAAATTATTTTCTCTTTTTTTTCAACACTAGAGTTAGGATGTTATTTGTTACAATTTTACTTGTTGTGTGGGTGTATGTGTATGTGAAACAACACTATGGTATACCTATCCTATGGCATCTTGGAATATCTTCTACAACTATAAGATATTTCCCCCTCCTCTATGCCCATGACACATCTCATTTTTTTAAGAACTAGAGGTATATATGAATTTTTTCCCATTTTAATTTATGCATTTGATAAACACTCATGTATATCATATCTTCCATTCCAAAGGATTGATTAAATCTCAACTTATCTCAGTGAAAATATTAGAAAAAAAAGTCATTATAGTTAAACTCAAGAAATGTTTTTTTACTGTGAGTAGCCACATGCTCAAACCTAAATGGTTTGGGATAAATGGTGAGGAATGTGAGTTTTTCATCATTGAACAAGGTTCCAAATTTTATTTGTCACTTTAAGGTAATCATAAGGGAACTAAGAGGTACCATTTGTTGGTTGTGGAGCCTGATTATCTTCCTGATTTAGAGGTCTTTTACTTTCAGCCATGTTTATACCCCATGAAGTATTTACACCCCAGAAGTATGTACACTCTTCCACGAGGGGGAGTGTAGAGGGGGTCTGGGGGCAAGCGGGCCCCCGAAGCAAAAATTGCCTTGTAAAAGTATATTGTAATTTCATTGTAAATCTGGACCGTTCATTATAAGGTCGCAGATCTAACGATAGAGATTATGTTAGGGTTTTTTTCCCTAGAAGG
>ML781309.1:162881-176666 GCA_009831015.1 Picea engelmannii
AGTGAAAGAAGTTTTGAAGTAGGGGATTGGGTGTTTTTAAGACTACAACCATACAAACAGATGTCCCTCAAGCAAGTCAAGAAGGATAATAAATTATCACCAAATTACTATGGCCCTTATAAGGTGTTGCAAAAGATTGGTACTATGGCATACAAATTGGAGTTGCATGCATCTTCATGAGTACACCCAGTTTTCCATGTTTCGTGCTTAAAGAAGGTTATAGGCGACAAGATCCCAGTTCAAACTATATTTCCAGAACTTGACGAGGAAAGAAAAATCATATTGGAGCCTGAAGCCATCACTGACAAAATAATTTGCCAACTGAGGAATAGATCCATTTTAAAGTATCTCATTAAATGAAGGAAACTACCGGCTGAAGATTCCACTTGGGAAGATGAGCCTTTTATATAGAAGCATCCAGAGTTACTCAAGCATTGCGGAAAACACTTGTCTCAAGGGGAGGGTCATGTTAAGCCCTAATATTGGCTCATTACCCCTTAATTGGGGCATATTACATTAGTAATGTTATTTTATTTATGTCGGCTTTATTCCATTAGTTGTAATTATACCTCCTAGTCTCCTATATATACCAAGGAGACATTTTCATTTGGAATCATCTTGTACTTGAAAATTTATGTGGGGTAAAAGGAGTTTTCCCCCTTGAAGAGGCCTATTATATGAAATTATCTATTTTTCAAGGCGTTGAGTACTTATTCTGAGGTTTTTCTATGCTATATTGATATCTGGTTCTTAACAAATATGAAGAGGAGGATCGTGATATTGAATAAATAGAGAAGACAGTTTTTATCTTGAAGACTCAATGAGAAGAGGCAAAAAGGATCGAAGAAGTGGTGAGAAGCCAACTACAAGAAAAGGAATAAAATTGCAAGAATCTAGAAGCTGAAATGGTTTCCTTAAGAAAGGAACTCGAGAAAAATACTCATAAATTGAACAAAAGATTGAAGTTTGGAAAGAATACTGAAATATTAGATAATATTCGCAGTTTCCAAAGGTCACCATTCATCTAAACAATTATTGGATATGAAGAAAAACAAAATACCCAAGAAGGAGATTCAAGCATTAAGGTCACAAAGCCATTAGAAAAGGAAAATGAATAAAAACGTAAAAACTATGCCAATATTCTCAAAGGCTCCATTAACAATGAAAGAAACAACATGAAAGGAAATGATGACTAGTAGAAATATGATTCTACCCACATAAATGAGTTTATAAGTGGCGTTCCACCAAGAAGACCTTTCACAAACCGGCACCAAAATCTCTTTCTTGGCTATTGTTTTTCTTGCAATAAATCTGGTCATAAAGCAATAGATTGCAAAGCTTATGAAGGAAGTGATCATGTGAGACATATAAACAGAAGTTCTCATGATAGAAACTACAATACACTCGCTCCCCTACTTGATTACAATGTTGAATGTTAGAATTGAAATAATTATGGGAACATAGCACGTGACTATAGAAGCAACATAATAAAGAAGGAAGAAGAATTTCTTGCCAAACTTAAAGAAGAATACACAAAGGTGTAGAAAAGGAAGCAAGAAGAACAAAATAAGGAAGAATGGGAACTTTCACTTTATGCTCAAAATGAAGGGAACCAATGATACATTGACAGTGGATTGTCAAAACACATGACAAAGGACCAAACCAAATTTCTCACCTTGAAGGAAGAAAAATAATGGATCTACACAGATAGTTGGAAAAGGTATTGTTAGTCTTGATAATGGAAACAATAAGAAACAAAATTCCTTGTATGTTGGAGGGTTAAAGCATAATCTTCTAAGTGTCATTCAAATGTGTGATCGAGGCTACAACCTCACATTTCATTCTAAAGTGTGTGAGATAAGGAAAGAATCTTTAGGAAGATTGGTGGAAAATGCAATTGGAACCTCAAGCGATGTATACATACTCGATGAAGTCAAATAATAAAAGTGTTGTATGGAACAAAATTTGGGAGCGATGTCCCTCTCATCTCGTCAATAAAGGGAAGCACAAGCTCAGGGGGAGTAGCACTTTGCCATTGGTGTCAAAGGGGGAGAAGTTGCAGATAGAGGAAGAATTGCAGACACAAGGAAAGTTGTAGACAGGGGGAGTATCAGAATTTACTAAGGGTTACTATCAATGAAAAATGGGGAGGTTGTTGGAAATATTGTTGTCATTGATGTCAAATAAAAGGGGAGCCTACATATGTCCAAGATAAATATTGCAAGATGGAGATTGTCAAAAGTATTTTTTTTGGTCAATTTGGATACCCTATATTTGAATTCATTTTTACCTTACATGCCTAACTAAAATGGGATCACAAGTTACATTGTTGGAAATATTATTCTGAGACCTTTCCAACAATATATGGAAGTCCCTCTAACTCCCTAGGAATGAGGAGATATGAATTTTTGTGTCTGACAACCCAGCTAGAAAATTGAGGTCGGCTCAAGTCCGACCAGAAAGTGGGGACATAATTACTATAAATATAGGATGGATTTTTGCATTTTTAGTAAAACCAAGAAAGATATAAATTCTAAGGTGCGTTAAAAGCATTGGGGTGTCTCTTTGGGATATAGAGGTGTTCAAGAGAATTCTACGGGACTTTCTTTGGGTCTTTCTTATTCTCAAGGTATGCTATAAGGATGTGATATTTCCATAAGTGGATGTTGTAGTCAGTGATCACCATCTGGGAATGATGCCATGAGGATTTCTAGGGTTTGAAGGATTGTCTGTAGAATTAAGCATGCAAGTGAAGTAAAAAATATTATGTGTATGAAGATCATGGATTGATGTCTACACATATCTTATTAAGTTGGTTCTCATTTGAGGAGATTGGTTTCTCCAGTAGATTGGTACCTACATCTTGCTGAGTTGGTGCTCAGCTAAGGAGATTGGTGTCTCCAGTAGGTTGGTTCCTACAATATTGTTAATAGTAGATTGGTGCTTGCAATCTTTGTAACAATATTTTGGTGCCTACAAAAATTTATAAAGATAAGTTTTTGTGGTTTTCTCCCATAAGGGTTTCCACATTAAACTCTGTGCATTGTGACTTGAGTTTATATGTGATTTTTGTTTCTCAGGTAATGATATATTGATAAATGGTTAAATAAAGTGAAAATTATTGTATATGTATTCACACACACACACACCCCCCCCCCCCCCCCGGCACTCAGTATAAGTGTAAGTTCAACAACACATCCACACGATGAACAAAAGATGTACTCTAGGAAAACCCAATACGAGAAAAACCTAGCTAGAAGATGAGGCCTGTGACTTTCTTTTTTGTTCTCAATTATGAAATGCAAAGACAAATAAAATGCACTCACTATGGATTTTCCATGCACTCTGGATTGTATGGTTGCTACAATATCTTCTACTTCCTTTCTTTTTCTTCAATATACCACTCTCAATGCTCCACTCTTTATGGAACAATACTTAATACAATGAGAATGGATCCCCTTCCTTTCCTATCAACCTAGTATTTAACATGGCATGGTAGTTATCTAGGGTTAAGGTTAAGATTTATGTATGCCTTAACTCCCTATTAGATTTAGGGTTTTGGACCTTATAGAATCTTCTTGAAAGTCCACACATGACTATCTCCACATGTGTAAATAATGGAAGCTAATATGGCATCCATTCGGTATCATGATGTTCAATAGGATGGGTCCACTTACATGAGGCTTGAATTCCTCATACAAACTCCAATTGATGTGAAATTCATGTTTTTTAAAATATCTTGATGTGTCGAACAACATTGAGAGGCTAGGAACTAAGTTCACAAAGTTGTGACCCCAAAAACAATCATTAAAGGCCTCAAACAAACTTTGAAAGTTTATGGACCTCAAATCATCTAAGGAAAACCTACCCATAAAATGGACCCTACAAACCAATAGCTCCAATTTTTCCACCCATTAAGTACCAAAATAAATGAAAAAAATATGTAATGATCCCTTTCAAATCATACATCCCCACTTAGGTAATATTTTGGTCCCCAATGTATTTTACTAAAGAGGGTGAGGAAATTTTTCCTGTGTTTTCTTCCTGAAGTACAATTTGACCTTGCCTAGAAGTTGTCCTTTCAATCCAATTGTCCAAAATTCATATTTTCCCTTTTTGGTTGTTCTAGACTTCTTCTACAAAATTTTATCTTCTACTAAATCTGTGTAACATTCTGGTGATTGTTCCTCTATGATAGGTAACAATTTCTTGTTAGTTTCTTGGTCCAACATGGAAGGTTCGTAGAGTTTTAGATTTTCCACACTCACTACTATGTAAATTCACATATATGGGGGTAGACTAAGGTGGTAGGAATTATCATACACCTTCTCTAACACTTCAAAAAGAGCTTACTACAAATTCCTGATCTTCTTACAAGGGCCATGTAGCCTTTCTTTGTTTAGATGCAACCAAACTATGTTTACCACCTTGAATGTCTTCTCAATTATGTGTTGATCATGTTAGGCCTTGTACTTTTCCTATCACTTCTTCAATGACTCATGTACTTGCAAATGGATCAATCTGATCTTAATAATGAATTTTTCAACCTTTCATTCTTCTCTTATTGTGTCTTCCCTCACTGCTCCTTTCTATGCATATACAATAACCAAGGGTGAAGGTGGAAAATACTCAAAGCAAGTTTAAAAAGGGGACTTACTGATTGAAATGTGGATTTCTCTGTCATAAGAGTTCTAAATATAACAAAATTTTATTCTAGGTCTTCATATGCTCCTGATTGTAACCCTTTAAAAGTTGCACCAATGTCTTATTCACTAATTTTTTCTACCCATTGTATCTATCTATGGATGGAAAGTTGTGCATATATTCAACTTGGTGTCCATCTTCTCCCAAAGTGTAGTCCAAAAGGCATTGACAAATCCAGTATCTATCTGAGATGATGCTCCTTAGTATCCAAAAGTCAGGGATGATTTTAAGGATGGAAATTTATTTTAAAATGTAGAAACATTGGTGAATATTACTAATCCTTCATGTGCCAACTATAAAATGTTTGGCGATAATTTTGTAAAAATATTCAAATTTATAAGGACTTTATATAGTTTGTATAAAATTTTGGCGATTTTTAAGGTAAAATAATTTTACCCTATAGAATTTGGGTGAATCATTTTTAGAATAGCGAATCATTTTTTGGGAAAAACCATGGAAAATTAGCCCATGAGCGGAATTTAGCCCCTAAAATAATCCTTGCCCAAAGTACAGCTAAACCTTTTCAAAGAACATGTTTGTTGTGTCTTATCCCTTGATGGTTTGTTTACAAGGAATGAGAATGCACATCTTACTAAACCTATCAATTATAACAAATAGGTAATCATGTCCCTTCCTGATTCTTAGGAAATCACCTATGATATCCACAAAAATTCTCTCCCATAGTCTAGTAGGTGACAGGTAGGGGATAGTATAAACCTTTCTTCTAATTATTGGGTTTGTTGGTATAGAAAATGAATGCATCCTCAAATAAAGTGATCTATATTTTCTTGCATTCTAGGCTTTAATACACATACCTCTATAAGTTTGAAATTGTCTTCCTAACACCAAAATGCCCTGCAAATTTGGAGGTGTGAGCTTCTCTTATAAGTTGCAATCTTTCATCTTTAAGAACACAAAGCTTATCTCGCTTGCAGAGCAACCCATCCTAAATATGATAATCAACCTTATTGTTACAATCTTATACACAAACTTGGCCTTGTAGTTGTTGAAACACCTCTTTAAACTCCTCATCTCATATGTATTCCTCTTTGTATGCATCACGGGTGAAAGGATCCATGTGCATAAGAGTTCCCAAAGGTGTAATCTTGGATGTGGGTGTGTAACGCAACCAACCCCCTAATTACCTTTTAGGATATGGGGTATTAAATTTGTTCTTCTTTTATCGATCCTAAATCTTCCCTATCATAGTTTTATCATCTTATGCTCGTAAAGAGCTTCTCGATGACCGTAATTTTTCTCAAAAATGAGCTCTGGATCAAAGGTTATGACCTTCTGAAGTTCTCAGGTTTACATAGGAAACATCTTTCTTATTACCACGTGGAATCCACGTGATGTCTCATTATCCATGTCAACTGACGTGGAGACACCTTGGTACTGTAGTGGCACTAGCCTAGCCTGGCACTGTGGAACTTCAGTCTATGCAGGCCTACCGCCATCGTCCCTCAGACCTTCTTCTGTCATACTCATCTCTTCCCTCCAATGAATATGGTATCAAGGAATATTCCCTCTCAATACCATCCATTTGAAGTTTGAGCAGTTTGTGCAGTCTTGCTACCCTGAACCCAAGGTATGAAGGAATATTTCATTTCCCCTCGATGGACGGTCTTGATGCACTCAATATATCCCGACCGATGGTTAAGATCCATTCAACACCTAAGGTTTACCTGTCCTACTAGACCCCACTCAACTCATTAACCTATTAATGATCAACGTTTGTCGTCCTAAAGGCATCCTAGCTACCTTGTTGGCAATCCACTTCATCCATGATGTCAATACTTTGTCTCTTTGCATGACATGTGGCTCAGTATCCACTCGACACATGGACCCACTACAAATCTCCATGTCACCATAAGGTGCATAGGATCACTCGGCCAAAGGAAGACATTTTTCCATTTCCCGCAATCTAATTTAGGCTACTCAAATAAATACCTTCCTAAAATACCGTTCCTCAATATTTATTTATTAAATCCTCATTAGGGATAATTAATTATTTACCCCCGTAACACATATTTACTTAACCCAATAATTTACTTTGAGTACCATTTTCATAAACCAATTAATTATATTATAACATAAATTATATTATGTTCTAATATATTAAATTATACCGTAATATACTTATGCTTATAATCCATGATTAACGTAATAATCAAAGAACAAGGTGTATGACTTCATAGTGTAATCCCTCGCGTAATTTAATATTTATTTATTGGAAGAGAAAATGGATTAATTGTATTTAATGTTAAATATTATTACAAAACCCCTCACGTGCATTATTAATCATTTTATAACCTTAAAATAATGCAAGGGATCATATTCAGAGTCATTCTCCAAGCCCTTTAGATTTGTTACTCCAAACACCCCAAATTCCACTATGAAATAGTCAGCACCTGAAAGGATTTGAAACTTACATCCATTTATTATATATTAAATGTTACACCAACCCAGGCTATTATTTAATATAATATATCATTTTAGGTAATTAATCCTCCTTCAAGTGCAATATTAAACATTTATTATATTAAAACATTATAATACTATTAAATATATGTTGGACCCTTTTTTCATTCACTCCATCACTTCGACAACTTCGCTACACATTCAAATACTCCCTTCCATCCACTCAGAATGGTCAACTTCGAGTAGACTTCAGTCTTGAAACTTGTGTGCACTTCTCGTTCTTCCGACAACCAATAAGGAAAGGGAATATTTTAATGTTATTTAATATGGGTGGGGTCTTATACTTCCCAGGATTTCAGACTCCTAAACTCTCCCTCCTCGTTCGTCACTCTAAAGACTTTGGACATTATTCAAATATCAAAATATTTACATGGTAAATTAGGGATTCACCGGTAATTACCATACTTTACCATTTGTTCCAAATTTTCCCAGAAATATAGATTTGCACATTTTCATTTAGAAATTTATGTTTTTTATTTGATTTCCTTATTTTCGAGAGTATTTACATGCCCTCAGAAGTAAAAATCCTCCCTAAAACCTTGTGTTTACTCAAATTTACAAATCTCCTAATTACAAGCATTTCTTTACTAATTTCTAGGGATTAATCATTATCCCCAATTCTTTCCCTTTGGACATCAATTTCACTTTGTAAGTCCAAGTAAATTTTGGTTTCTTACCAAATTCAAAGGAAAGATTCAATTATCCACAATATATCAATTTCTAGATTTCACTTTTATTTCAAATTTAGAAATTTAAAGTACATTCTCCATTTCTTTCCTAATGTTTGTTTGTAAAAACACTTTGTCTATTCTCTAATCTGTGGCTTGCTCTCTTATCATCAAACATGGGCTGATATTCCTTCAAGTTCTAAGTCTGGTAGATTTTTCAGACCAACAGAGAGGCCAAAGTCCTATGCCCAGTATTCAAGTTTCTAACAAAAAGTGCACTTTCATAATTACCAAGTTGATTTGGGATGACTATGGTGGCTTGACTTTAATAACATTTGAGAATTAGTTAATATCAACTAATATAGATTATCAATGAAAATTATGCTCCAAATTTGATTTAGAACTCATTACTAACAGCTTTCTTTTTTCTATATAGGGCAGGTAGAAAGCCAATAACAGAACATGATTTCTAGAAAAACTTTACTTCAAATTCCCCAGCCAACTAGAAAATCAGAGTCACAATTTTCATCATTTAAATAGGATAATAGTTTCAGCAATCATCAAGCACTTGAAATCCATATTATAGAATAAACCAGCCAAGACAATACAAAACTCAGAAAAAACACTTATCTGAAGCTTGGAATTAGTTGGCAACTAATGAACCTAGGTGTTCCATTTTCCACCCAACCATAGGTACAGTTTCTCTGGTGTATTCATCAACTATCCACCCCCTAGCTAGATCATGATTACATGAGATAGAGGTTCTTCTTATGCTTAGCAACAACAAGGGACAAAGGTTACTCTCCTTCTCCCACAAGAACCTGGTAACCCAATTTTCTATCCACCATGCAAGGGAGCATGTTGTGATTTCTCTCTCAATCACTCAAACTCTTTGCATCTTTGTTTCTCAGCTTGATTAGAAAACACTACCCAATAGTTCCTGCACCCAGAGTAGTTTTTTTTCTTAGTTATCTTCAGAACCAAAGAGCCTCACATGCTTTTCCTCTTCAGAAATGGTCACGAGACCCATTCATGTTCATTCTCTCTTCTCTCTATTTTCTAACAACCAAAGAGGTTTCCTCACACTCCTCTATACTCATAAAATGGTTCCCATACTCATCTAACTATCTCCCCTCTTCTCTGCTCTCTATTTCCCTTTTTTCTTTCCTTCAGCAATATTTTGTGGGTCAAATACCCCAATTCATGGGTCAACCCAGAATCCTCTAGATGGGTACTTTTCTGCCTATGCTTTTGAGGCAAGGTAGTTTTGGTACAACACCCATTCCCTTTCATAATTTTTGGAAGATGATAGTTCAACTACCAACTTCCTCCATTAACTACAATTATAGAAAAATGGGCAATCTAGATTTCTATTGAATTTTAAATTGGCAAAGGCAATTTCCTCATTGTTTCCCTCTCCTAGCATAATAACCTATATAAGCAATCCCCTTCAGTATTTTTTCAAAATTTTCCTTTTTACATTAATAACATAAATATTTTCATCATAACAGGTATGTCCATATTCTTTTAGAAAAATATAATTATGTTTACAGGATGGGGGAAACATGGGTGTTACGGGGTGACCTTGAAAGCATGTTTTCCAACTTATTAATGTTTCCCTTCTTATATTTTATGATTAGATGAAATTGTTGTAAAAACCTCATCCACCTGTAGTGTTTGGTTTGTTGAAGCTTAGTCTAGGCCTGCAAATACTACAGTGGCTAGTGATCAGTGTGGATGATGGTTTCATTTCCCATCAAATAGTGCTTCCATTTCTTAATAGCTTGAACTAGAGAATATAGTTCCTTGTCATATGTAGACTAGTTCAGGACTATGCCATGGAACATTTTAAATCATATCAATATGGCTTACCTCCTTGCATCAAGATCAATCTCATAGGATGTCCACTTGCATCCTCCTCCACTTCCAAAGGATCCTTCAAATTAGTTAACACAATAACTAGTTATTGGCTAATCTTTTGGTTAAACTCTTCAAAATATTTCTACTAATTCTTTCCCCATTGGAAACTCTTACTATTGCTTGATATGGCATGGAGTGGTGCAGCCACAACTAAAAAAGATGCTATAAAATTCTATAGGTGTTGTGTATCCCACACAAAGGTCTTAGCCTAAATGAAATTAGTAAGAATGAGCCAAGTCTTGAGAAAGGCCTCAATATTCACGATATCTATCTTGAGTTCCCCTCCACCAATCACAAACCCCAAATACACCAATTACTACTGAGCATATTCACATTTTTTAAGTTCTGCCAACAATTGATGTTTTTTTAAGGTCTCTAACACCTACATGAGATGTGAGATATTATCTTCCTAGGTAGATACATAAACCAGTCTATCATCTAAGTACACTATTACAATTGAACTTAGAAAGGGATGCAATGCATCATTCATTAAACATGTAAATCTAGTGGGTGCATTACATAAACCAAAAGGAAATACCAGTCATTCATATAGACCTTGACTTGTCTTCAACGAAATATTCTAAGTATATACTTCTTTAACTCATACTTGGTGGTATCCTGATTTAAGATCCAACTTGATGAAGTACTTGGCATGTTACAACTGATCTAGAAAGTCATTAGTCCTAGGCAAAGGGTATTGATTCTTGAGGGTGATGTTATTTAGAGCTTTGTAGTCAATACACATTCTCCATATCTAATACTTCGTGGGTACTATGATGATAGGTGATCCACAAGGTGAGGTTATTGGTCGAATTAATCCCTACTCCAATAGCTACCACAATTGTTTCTTCACTTCATCTACTTCCAAGATGGAATATATGTATAGCCCAATGTTTGGTAATGTGGAGTCAAGAAACCATTGTATCTAATGCTCTACTTCCCTCTTAGTGGTAATTTTTTAGGCTCCTAGAACACTTCTTTGTACACCTACAAATTCTCCTCCAACATATGTTTTTTCTCTTTAGTATATCCATCCATATATGCCTTTACTTTTACTATTTTTTCTCCTAGTTTATTTTCTCTTAAGAAGAGTAATGCAAAATTCCTACTATAATTGATCAATTTCTTGTCCTAGTTATCACTTACCAAAAATATCTTTGGATTTGTCTTTGTTTGGATTGATTATGAAGGACTTTCCATCATTGATCATGCGGTATTGTTTTTTTCTCATCGTGAATATTGCATCCCTCATGTACATGTAGGGGATTCTAAACACTGCACCACACACATCAAATGGTACTACATCTACCTACACTTCATCAATATAGTTTGTACTTATAGGAAATTTGATCTTACACTACTTACTGACCATGAGATATGCATCCTTATTTACCCATCCCAATAGGTGAGGATGGTCATGAACTTCCAATCCAATCTTACTGACTAAATATTTTTCTATGAGATTGGCTTATGAACTAGAATAAAAAAAAGAATCCACCTTTGACTTCTTGACTTATATATTAATATGGAAGAGTTTAGTCATCTTCTTCTCTTCCTTGGGATGGAGGCTACTAAGTTTCACCTTCTTCTACAATATAGTGTAGACAACATTCTGATCTACATCTAAGCTACTCTCTTGGAAGCATCTTGGTGATCTTTATGCTTGGAACCACTTGGTTGTTGTTTCTTTGTGTCCATATTCTCTAGATACTATGCTTGCACACAAGCCTCATAAATTGTAATAAGTTTAAAGAGCATGACTTGCCTTCTTAAATGATTGTATAAACTTTGGAAGATATTTGAGGAGTACATCCAGATTCTTTGGACATGTACCCAACATAATGTCTTGTTTTTTTAACTAACTAATGTACTCTTACACACTTTTCCCTTACTTCAACTGAAAGTAATTCCAATGGATCCACTGGTCTTCTTCATACCCAATAGGGTAGAATTGGCACTTAATGATGGTTTCCAACACCTCCCACTTACTTACTAGGGGATCACCCTCTAGCCTAAGTGTCTTTGTGTAACTTTTCCCACCAAGTTTGTGCTTGGCCCTCTAACTTCAATTGAGAAAATGGAATCTCTTATTATGATGGTGTTTTAATTTAGATTCAAATTTAATATTACTAGCTTATCTCACAAAATATTGAAAAAAACTGAAATTTAAATGAAAAAAGCTAAGAAAATTACACATTGTCTACACAATGAACACGAGATGTACCCTGGGAAAACCCAATGCAGGAAAAGCCCAGCTAGAATGTAAGGCCTGTGACTTGATTTTTTCTTATTAGTTATGAAATGAAAATACAAAGAAAGTGCACTCACTATGGAGTTTCCATTGGAAATTGTGGCCTTTATGAATACTACATGATCTTAAAACTTCCTTTATTCTACGTAAATGTCCCACTCTTAATGCTTTGTTATCTATGGAACAATACTCAATACCTGAGAAAATTTTAAGGATCCATACTTAACTTAAAGTGTGCAAACCTTGGTGAATGTTACTAATTCTAAAAATGACAACTATAAAATGTTTGACAATATTTTTGTGAAAATAATCAATTTATAAGGATTTTATATAAAAGTTTCTAGAAAATTTTGGCGATTTTTAGAGTAAAATAATTTTATCCTATAGAATTTGGGTGAATCGTTTTTTAGAAAAAACCATGGAAAATTAGCCCATGGGTGAAATTTAGCCCCTAAAATTTTCAATCCTCAAGAAAATAAGAATGGAACCCCTTTTGTTCCTAGCAGCCTAGTATTTAACATGGATTGATAGTCATCTAGGGTTAGGGTTTGGTTTTTTGAATGCCTCAAATCCAAATTAGGGTTATGGTTTTGGATCCTCTAGAATATTATTGAAAGTTCACATGTGTCTACTTCCATATCGGTGACTAATGGAGGCCAACATGGCATCCACTTAGTATTATGTTGACCAACAGGATAGGTTCACTTGCAAGGGGCATAACTTCATCATACCAACTTTGCTTGAGGTGATATTCATGTTGTTGGAAAGGTCTCGATGTGTAGATCAATGTCAAGAGGCAAGGAACTTTTTTCACAAATTTTTGACCCCAAAAATATTTGTTTAATGCCTCAAACAGACTCCAAAAATTTTTGGACCCCAAATCACCAAAGTGAGACCTACTCCTAAAATGGACCCTACAAGCTAATAGCTCCAACTTTTTCACCCAAAAAGTACCAAAATAGATGAAAAGTTATATAATGATCAAATCAATTTTTTATTATCTTTGCAATATCATTTTTTGCATCGACAATAATCAAAAGATAGTTTTGATCTTCCAACTTGGGGTAAATTATTTCTTTGTAATAAATTAGTGTTCTCTTATTATCAGTGTCCTTATCGCTCTACTTTTTCACTTTAAGCTTAGTTATGATTCTTATTTTAATGGTATTAACACATTGAAGGGCATCCTCATCCACTATACCCTAATGGTTTAACCAAGATAAACCAATGGTACAATAAATGGTGTTTGATCGGAGGGCATTTAACCTTAACAAAAATTTTCTTTGAGGCAATTATGGTATTTTGGCACTCTCTTGCACATATTCACAAAGGGGTCCTAGAAGAAATTTGAAAAGTGAACTCTATGTTCCTTTGGTCAGGCAGTAAAGAGGCAGTCAAAACACCCTTGGTAAAGTGGCAGGACATTGCGAAGCCAAAAGATATTGGAGCTGTAGGTTTTGTACTAGCAAGGGTATGTACTAGCTCTGGCCAGGGTGAGGGTAGTAACTGCATCTCTAGTCCAACCTCATTTGAGCCTCGAGTAAATTTTAACAATGTTTGACACAGTGATAATAAGTGTCTCATTCGTCACGTTAATTAGGTTGTTCTTGTATATTAAACCCCTCATCATAAAGTTAATCTTGTTGATTAAGGTTGGTTGTCATTGATGTCAACCCTTGAAGAAAGACCCATAGCACAAAGGTTTGGGTAATGGACCCAATATTGTTTGATGTAAATATGACTCATTATTGTTTTGTCATT
>ML781309.1:215140-226203 GCA_009831015.1 Picea engelmannii
CACATATTCACGTCATATGTCAAAATGACTCAAATATCAATAAAGTACCATAAATGTCGAACATTTTTGGAACAATATCCGTTAACATTCAAATCACATCTTTGTGGCTTTTCTTTAATATGAATAAGAAAATGTTTTTTTTTTAAATAAAAAAAAGAATTTCCTATTACTTAGCTTTTAGAGTAAAAAAATATCATAAGGTTAGAGTTTGTCATTTCTTCTATTGAATTAGCACAAATCAGAACAGGTGGCAGACTATGATGTTATTGTTCAAAATAGCAATTCGCTCTTCCCTGCCAAACGGAAATCATAGTAGGTGGTGGATTCGAGTTCTTGTTGAAGTGTGCTATGCAACTAAGAAAGACTATCAACTGAAAAAAGAAGAAAGAACTGTAAAACTACATTATAGCAGTGCAGAGAGCTACGCTGAGAGTGCTCGAGGTGGCCAAAGCAGAGAAATTATACATTTTCACCTGGGGGCGTGTCGCTCGGATCATCGCTAAGGGGGTCGTCCCTGGGTTGGAGCACAAAAGGCCTTGCACAGGTCGGACAACGCTGGTCGACTGGTGTATTCTAGAAGGCTTCATAGAGCATGTCAATTCGTTGGTGCATGAGGGTGTTCGATATACCTGGTCAGCCATCTGGCTCCGTAGCTCAAAGATGAGCTCGAGCTCCTCCGAATGGAAGAAAGGTGGAGGAGCTTAGCAGAAGTCAGGGAGTGCCGAGAGTGGTGGAGGGGTCAAGACTGGGCCTCCCTCCACATCCACGTCTAAGACCACCACCGCCTCGCCTGGGTCCGTCGGTGTTGCTTCCATAGCCTCCACCGCCTTGAGCTCCTCCACCGCAGAGTCCTTGTTCTGAATTGTGGCCATAGAGTCCAAATGGAGGAAATCCTCAGGGGATTCCTCCTCAATTATACATGTGGCTTCTTCCTTGGTGGCTTATGCATGTTGGAATATCGTTGGGGCGCTTGTGCTAGCTCGAATTTCGTTGGGGGGTTGCCAATTATCCGACACTATGAAGAGGAGGGATTCTGGCGGAAACTATATGGGTTCCTCCAAAATCTCCTCCTCAACGTACGTCATTGGAGGCGTTCTTGGTTTCTCCCGTCATTGAGTCTGAGCAATGAACAGGGCATGCTCCAATCTTTGCACCCTTCGCTCTCTAGCAGCAAAACTATACCAGGCTGGGCCGCGCCTCAGTGTGCCTCTTTCCCTTGGCATGGCTAGTGCAAGGCTGATAATGCACAGGGCTAGTGCAATGAGAGTCGATTGGACGCAGATCCAATGCTTAGAGCGGTTAGGTTGGTGGAGCGCAAAGGAGAAATGAAGCCAGCCTCTTCCGAGTGGGAGTAAAATGCTAAGGCACGACATGACCACTGTACTGAGCCTCCCATTGCAGTTACACCTTGTGGTCGCCATTCTTCTCACTCGAGGGAGTTGTCCTCCCCTTCTTGGCAGACAGTAATGGCCTCCCTCCATTTAAGAATGAGGTGAGGGCTACCGACCTACCATATTAATGGCTTGGGTTTGGGGCAGGCTACATGGCCTCTAATTGTTACGTGGCACCCCATCGAAGATATGAATAAGAAATTATTAATATTATAGTGATTGATTATTTAAATTTAAATTTTATGAATTTAAATTGATTCACTTAAATCATTTCATGGAACAGCTATACAACGCCCTAAAAAAAATCCAAATACTAAAATTAACTATAAGCTAAACTTTCTAAGAAATGGCTATTTTTCCTTAACAACACCCTAAAATTATATTTAAAATAATCCATAATAAAATATTAAAATCTAAAAGTTTTAAATAAAGTTTTTTTAAATTAAATTAAATTTAATAAAATCACACATTGACATTTACTATTCATACAATACATATTTCAAAATTCATTTTCAAATTCAAAGCAAAACTTTTTTTCCCATAAGAAATTGACTCAATTTTATAAGAAGTATAAAATCATTTACATCGCCGAAGTCAAAGAGTCAGTCCAATACTGTGGTAAACAACCAAACAGATCTGGAGATTACAAAGAGGTCATCAGTCCAGTTACAAGGAGTGAATGGTCGGCAATCCACGTCGACGGGCTCGGCAGAGTGGTCGATAGCCATCCCAATGGAGAGCTCTCGGATCGGAACTGGAGTCGCCTGTCACCTTCCTCCTGCCAACAACGAGCAGATACATGAAAGAATGGTTTATAAGAGCAGCCCCGCCACCACCAAGGAGGTAGAGAAAGCAGGGAAAAACACCACCCTGCAATCAGCCGAAGCATCACTGAACCCGCACCCTAAATAAACAGAAGACCCAGCCTCCATTCCCTGCTCAGCTAACAGGACTAGGAATGGCCGGGTCACAATGGCGAGCCAGAGCTGAGGGCCTGGTTATGTTCGAAGAGATTGAGGTAGGTGGTTGAGCTCGCCTGGCCTCTGTCGCAGTGGAATATGTAGAGTCTGCCCACCTCATGACTGAGAGCATTCTTAGAGAGGACATCCGCCTCTGAATTGAAAGTTCTGGGGAGATGTCGGAAGGATATGTCAGAGAACGTGCTGGCCATCAATTGTGTTTTGGCTTTCCAACCTTCCACATGAGTAGAGTGGAGATCGCACTTGTGATTGATCCAGTCAATGATGACTTTGGAGTCGCCAAAGACCTGGATGTGATCAAGAGACCAAAAGGAAGCAAGCAGGAGGGTTGCCCATAGGCCAAGCAGTTCTGCCTTAGTATTAGAGCCCCTGCCACAACATAAAAACCACTTAGTCGTCCTCTCAGGGTGCATCTTGAAGAAGCCTCCCGCTCCACAACAACAACCTGTAGCTTTGGCTGCTCCATCAAAGAATGCCACTGTATGGCCAGCAGGCAATGTGAAATCAACCACTTTGTGAAGAGTCGGCTTGATAGTGGAAGGCTGCCAGTGAAAAGAAGAAAGAATCCTGTAACAAACTGACCGATAGGAAGGAAGGATGTCCTCAAAGAGAGTCTTGTTTCGCTCCTTCCATAAATGCCAGCAAACATAGACTGCCAGAGTAGGTGGCGCAGCCAAGTCGAAAGTCCATGTTGCAAAACACTCCGGAAAGGAGGCACCAGTCCAAAGAAAGGATAGAGATAGCTGTTGCAAGATAAGCTGCCAAACTTTTTGAGTAAAACTACAATGTAGAAACAGATGATGGATGTCCTCCGTAGCCTCTCTGCATAGAACGCAAATCTCGGGGCCGAGTCTACCTTTCTTTTGTAGATTCTCCCATGTGAGGAGTTTGTCGCTGGCCCCAAGCCAAAGAAAAAGTTTGAATTTTAAAGGGAGCTGCCAGGACCAAATTCGTGGAAGCCAAGATGGCTGAGAATCGGTCACCCTGTCCGGAAGAAGAGCTGCATACACATTCTTTGCAGTGACGTATCCAGAACCATCACCACCTACCCAGGTGAGAGTATCGCTGGCATCTGTGAGAGATAGACCAGAGCTTTTTAGAGCAGCTGTGAAGGAATCGAACTCCAATGCTAAGGGATCACCAAGTGCCAGATCGCTGCTATGAAGCCATCGGTCTGGGAGGAACGGGGCAGTAGTCTCAATCTTTAATTGTGCAAGATAAAGAATGTTAAGAGACAACAATTTTGACCTGAGCTGTAAGGAGAGTAACGAAAGGTCATCAAGGCCGATGAGTTTGTCCCTGCCCAATTTAACTTCAGTGCCCGAACCCGGACACCAACGGAGCCAGTGCAGGATAACCTGAGACGATGATACCAGTCCCCTCCAAATCGGGGAGGCCCAGCTCTGAGAAAAGTGTGATTGGCGAATCCAGAGGGAGAGAGGTTTGGAACCAAGATATTTTGCCATGATAACCCGATGCCAAAAGGAATTAGAAGTAATCGCTCGCCAGAAGGAGCAAGCCTGAAGTGCCTTGTTGAAGGTAAAGAGATTCTTTAATCCCCAACCGCCTTCTCGCTTTGGTCTAGAGAGAATCTGCCACTTACACAGGTGAAAATGCTGGTTCCCTGCAAAGTCGTTCCAGAGAAAATTAAAAGAAAGTTTGCGAAGCATGGTGAGAATTTTAGCAGGAATCTTTTCCAAAAGCATCCAGTATACAGCCAAGCTTTGTAAAACAGAGTTAACCAAGATGAGCCACCCCCCAAGTGACAACCATTTGAAGTACCAGAGACCAATTTTCCGTTCAAATGAGGACACCAGCCATGTCCAGTCAGTGGCCGTGGAAGCTCCCAATTTGAGGTTGTATCCCAGATACCTGAATCCTGAGGAAAGGTCCAGATAGGTGCAAGGGAAGGAAACTTTTAAGGATGAAAGCTCCAATTCAGAAAGTCCCCAATAATGGACAGTCGTCTTTGTGTGGTTGATAGACAGCCCAGACGCAAGGCATAAGTACTTTAAAATGTCCAATAGAGCTGTCCATTCCGTTGCATCTGCTTTGGAAAATAAAAGGATGTCATCCACAAACATTTGGTGGATAATCTTGAGGTGATTGGTGATCTTGATACCAGTAATGCGTTGCTCTGCCACATTTTTAGATAATAGGAGGCTCAACCCTTCCAAAACAAGAATAAATAGGTATGGGGACAGGGGGCATCCCTGTCGGAGCCCCCTTTCACAATGGAAGAATCGGGAAGCTTCCCCATTAACCAGAACGGATAGATTGGCACTAGTGACACAGGTCATTATCCAGTTCATAAAAGGAACCCCAAAACCAGCTGTGTGTAGGATGAGTCTTAGGAGGTCCCAGTTGATGCTATCAAAAGCTTTCTTAAGGTCAATTTTCATCACCAGTGCTTTTTGTTTTTTCTGCGAGATGCTATGTAAGCACTCATGTGCCACCCCAATGGCATCATGTATCCTACGACCCTTGAGAAAGCCGTGTTGTTCTGGCGAGAGATTTCTTTCCAGGACAGGCTTCAATCGAGTAGAAATGATTTTAGAAACTAGTTTGTAAGTCAGATTACACAATGATATCGGTCTGAAATCATTGAAGGAAGAGGGGAGGTCCATTTTGGGAATTAAGACCAGAAAGGTAGAATTGAGGCTACTGGAGATTTTGCCTTTCTTGCGAACATCCTCGACCATCGATGGAAGATCAGGTCCAACAAGATCGAAAAAATGAAGGAAAAATTCGGACGTCCATCCGTCCGGACCCGGGCTTTTTTCTTTTTTAAGGGTAGACAGGATTTGCTTAATTTCAGACAGGACAACCGGTTTGAACAGATCCGTAGCTTCAGACGCAGAAACAAAGCTTGAGAAGAGACTGGCAGTTGCAATTTGCGCCGGTAAGTTGGACTCGCGGTTGGATTTGTATTGTTTTTCAAAATGTGTGGCCGCTGCATGCTTGAGCGCCTCCTGGCCTCGGATAGTCCCCTCCGAACCAAGTTCCATTGACCAGATTAGCTTTTTATTCCTGTTGATATTTGCCACCTTGTGGAAAAATTTGCTGTTAGAATCGCCCCACTTAAGCCAGGTCATCCGACTTCTAAGTCGCCAACATTTTTCGTCTTCCAGTAGAATAGAATTTCTGTTGTGTTCCAAGGCTTTGAGTGATGTCTCGTCATCCGGAGATAGAGCCGCATTAGTAGAGTTTTGGATGTGGGACAGAATCTCGAGTTCAATCCTGTTTAAAGTAGTTGCCGCTTCAGCCTTTTTAATTTTGGTCCAAGTTTTGGTTTGGGCTTTGAGGAAAGATAGTTTCCAGACAAGTCTCGATTGAGGGTTGGTATCTTGTTGAAAACGCGGATCGTTCCAAACTTGAGAAACCAGGGCAGAGTATTCTGAGGAGTCGGCCCAGTGCTGATTGTATTTAAAGGGAAAGGGTTTAAGTCGAACAATGAGGTTTATAGTGAGAATGATGGGCGTATGATCGGAGAAAAAGGGAAGGGCAGGTCCAGGTGACGGGAAGGTAGAGGAGGTGAAGAAGGATTCAGAAATAAGAAATCGGTCCAGCCTACTGGCAACAGCCTCCGAGCCACGTCGCCCATTGCGCCAGGTAGGGGCAAGGTTGGTAGGCAAGATATCAATAAGGTTGAAGGCCTTGAAGAGGTCTCTATAAGGGTAGCAGCCACTGGCAGGTGTAGATGTCATGCCCCAATGTTCATCCGTCGAGAAAGTAATGTTAAGATCGCCTCCCATGATAAGATTCGGAAGGGATAGAATCCCACTGCTGGCGAGTTGTGTCCAAAATGGAGTTCTTTCCTGGCACGGGCCGTAGACGTTTAAGAGTGCCAGGTCCTGATTAGTGGCAAAACTGTTCCCAACACACAAAATACCTCCACAAGTTAAGTAGGACTTAAATTTGAAGAGTGTCGGATCCCATGACACCAGCATGCCTCCAGAGCTGCCAATGGAGCTTAGAGCAGCAGTGATCCAAAGTGGACGGAATCGATGGATGAAGTCCCTGGCCAAGTGATCAGCTGGGAGTGTTTCTTGTAAGAAGATGACATCAGGTTTCGTTTGCTCCAGTAAATGTCGGAAGGAGGCAGCTTTGAGGGTGCCCCTGATCCCCCGTATATTCAGTGAGAGTACTATCATTACTTAGAGCGGGCTATGGCCTTCATTGCTCTAAGGGCCTTTCCATCTTGTGAGGTGTCTGCAGAGACAACAAGTTGTAAAATCGCTCCTTCCTTCTTTTTTCTGGCGCTCCTAGTCTGAAGAGGGGAAGCTCGGATCCTATGCCTCGCGACCAAGCGAAGGTTTTAGGATGGGGCTCAATGGGACGAGAAGAAGATGAGTCTGCTTCAGATGTAGAAGTAATGATCTCTTTGCCACGGTATAAAGGAAGTTGTAAGGAGGTGTCAGGAGTATAACGGGCAGAGTAAGTAGGGTTCAGTGCTTCCAAGAGAGAAGCTTCATCCTCAACAGGCTGGTTGAAACCAAGGGTAGGGGGAGGTCAGCAGAATCAACTGGAGAGGGAATGGAAGAGTCCTGTGTTGGCAAGGGAGAGGATATAGGGAGTACAGGTATAAGGGGAGAAGGATCCAGAGTAGAGGGAGAGGAGTTGTCCGATGGTAAGGCCGGTGTATGAGTCAGAGATGGCTTAGTAGAGTCAATGGAAGACTTAGACCTTGAGGAAGGAGTCAGCCATTTAAAATCCTTAACCCGGAGTTTTTCAGATTCTGAGAGAGATGTGTAAAGAGTGGGGAAAAGTTGGGCTAAAGTAGATAGAGGGTCCAGTTCAGGGCAAGACTGCTTGCTACTATCGGTAGGGATCTCTAAGAAGTCCAGGGAAGGATCGACCGACTGGTAGGCTGGTGGATTAAGAAATAAGTCCTTCGATTCATCTAAGTGAGTAGTTGATGGCTTACCTGGACACGAACGACGAAGGTGTCCAGTCTCACGGCAGCGGCTGCATCTGAATGGAATGCCGAGGTAGTTGAGCTGCTGGTGTATCTTTCTCCCACGCCATTCAATCTCAAGAGTGCTAGGCATACCTTTTGTGATGTCTATTTCGACCAGGACCCTGCCCAGAAGTCTTGAGGATCCCGAGCGAGAGGATGTGTCCACAGTGATCGTCTTCCCCAGCGAGTTCCCGATTTCTCTGAAAGCTTCCTCATTCCAGAAGTGAAGTGGGAGACCTGGGAGCAGCACCTAGAGATGACGGAGCAGGAAATAGTCATTGTCCGGGTTAAACTCCATTCGCCAACGTTTTAGCATGATGCTGCTGCCTCCGAAGACCCAGGAAGAGGAGAGGATCAGCGCGGCGTCTTCAGGTGTTCTGTATGAAAAACAAATCCATCCTTTTTTGAGAAAGTGGACCTCCGGTGCATAGCCAAGAAGCGGGAACCAGTTGTGCTTGATCCAAACCTCCAGAGGTGGAGGACTCAGGCTTTTATATGAGATGCGTCCAACCAATGAACTGGTAGACATTTTAACCAGGGACTCCAATCCCACACCGTCACCCAGGACTAGACGTCTGATTTTAGTGTTAGCTTTCCAAGCCTTTCGTCCAGAGAGAGCTGTATGTTGGTGAGAAGAATCATGAGGGTGTACCGGCCAGGACTGACTGAGTAGTGCAGGAGATCTGTCAGAAGTGGATGGAGCTTTCAAGGTGTTGAACAAAGAGGACTCTGCAGGATTTTTGTCGTTTAAGGACACCAGGGGGGGGGAAAGCAGAGTTTGAAATGATTTTGGAGGGAAGAGACGGAGCACCATGAATCATGGAGTCTATTTGCTCCAATATACCCTCCTGGCTCCAAAAGATATCATCGGCGGGAATGGAGGGGGAATCTGTCGGAGAGGCCATGAGGAGTAGTCTGGGGGACCACACCGGCCCACTGCTCAGTACAAAAAGGAAGACTAATGGGGAGAGACGAACAGGAGACAAGCAGGCACCAGGAAACAGTCGCTGTCAGATGCAGAGAAAACAGAGAAACAGTGCGGCAAGGATTCACAGTGGCCGACAGTCCGATACAGATCGATAAAATAAGGAGTCTAGTAGGCAGGGTCCAAGGAACAACACAATGGGAGCGTGACGGGAATAATAAAATAAACAGTGTATTCTGTTGACGAACCTTGTGCAGAGAAGGGACGAGTTTCGGTGTTCCTAGAGCAGAGTAGGTTACGGAGTTTCACAGAAACTTCGATCATAAGGTATATAAAACAGGCTGAAGAGTCAAATCGTAATGCTGCCCAACTGTAAAAGACAGTGTAGACGGACTTAGATCAATACTGTCACGTAAGAAACCAGAGTAGGGAAAACCCAGTGTTGGGCGCGAAAGACGCAGAGTAGGGAAGGTTCAAAGGCCTGTAGTCGCCCGCCATGACTCCCAAAAGGCGTATTGGTTGATGTACTGTAACGACAGTTCTCTTCTTCTCCTCTTTGGCCTTACGAAAAAATGATTCAAAGCAAAACTTATCATAGAAGAATGGGAGGAAAACTTGGAAAAAAAAATAGCATGAAAGTGTCCCTTTTAAATTGTGAAAATTGAATTATTGGTTACTCAAATTTTAATTTTAATTTTATCGATCTAGATTGATGTCTAGATGACATAATATTTAATATTTTTAGATGGTTGGGATGATAAAATTAAGGGGTTAAGTTTTTTAAACTTTTTTTATTTAATTTTTTTTTTATAAAATTATTTATATATATAATAATAATAATCATCTATTTTTAAGGTCATGGTTAAGCTATTTGACTAGTAAAGTCTATGAAGGTATGTATATTCTATCCCTCTCTGGATAGGATATGCATACAATCAATTTTATGTATTTAAAAATGCAATTTAAACAACAGAAAATAAAGATTTCACCAAAATATATTTAGTGGTGAAAATGTTCAATACATAAAACGTATAAATTAAGGTTAAAGGCATAGTCTTAAAGTTTTAGGGTTTTTACTCTTTTTCATGTATATTTTCCAATCATTTTTGCTCAAATCCCACAAAAAATTGTTGAAAGTGCAGATTTGAGTGGTTTAGTCTATACAATCTGAGTATGGTAAGAGTTTTTTAGAAATTAAATCCATTTATACATTCAAAAACTCAATTTAAATAACATATAGATTTCACCCTATGACGCGATTCAAATAAAAATACCAAAACGTAAAAGTATAAAGTAAGGTTAAATATGAATGGTAAGTTACATGGATTATCCATGTTCAGAGATAACTTTGATGACCCCTCGGTTGAGTAAGAAACTTATTACTATTTAAATTAATATGGACTTTAAAAAAGCCTTTTTCCCAGGATTAAAATATAAAACTGTTTTTATTGATTTAAGTTAAACCGGTCATTACACAAAAAAATAAAAATAAAAAATTAGATTGAAACCATCTAATACGAGGGAGAGCGGCTAACTGTTCCTGTGGAATACTTTTATTCAGCACAGGGCCGGGTTTTGGTTGCAAGTTGTGATGTTTGAGCGACCAAGCGGATTTTGCAGATTTTCCAAAACAATAGGAACTTTCTGAAACCATTTGTACAATCAAAAATCAATTTAGTGGATTTCATGTCATTTTCAGCGAAGTTTCGTCGCTAAATTCGGGCGAAAGAGGGGCAAAACGTTGGCATATCGGTGGCTATTGAATTGACGGCAGCCGACGAAATTCGCGGTTCTAGAAGCCCAACTGCCGTGCTTCGGTTTGGGTTTAGCTTCGGAATCACTTAACCACGGTTTCATCTAGTGCCCATTGCCAGGACAGATCTCGGATTGTGCGTTTGGTTAAGGTACACAACTAACCAGAGTTTGTCAGTTACCTCCTTGAATTGATTGGCGAGGACTCAGGAGTAAAAATTCCGGTCCGCTTTGTTTATATTTTACGCATGTCGGTGGCGTGATTTCACGATTTACAAAATTTTCTGAGATCAGCAAACATTGTACACATCGTCAGATGACGGGCGAATTCCTCTGGGACGTCTGCTCCCACCGACGCCAACGTCGTTGTCGTTTACTTGAATCCGGAGAATTTGTCGGACCACAAAGTTGCCGCCAAAATATCCGGCCGGGCAAGTTAGCGCCTTTAGCTGTTAAGGAATAATGCCCTCCAATAATGGCGAGCTTTGTTATGGGCAACCGTACGCCAGAGAATTACTTTTTTCAACATTAAAAAATGAGTGGTGGTCGGCATGAATATATTATAATTATTGTTAATTAATAAGTGGTGGTCGGCATGAATATATTATAATTATTGTTAATTAATAAGTGGTGATCCATTGTTTTCTTAAAACGCAAACAAAATTAATCCTTAATTGTTCCAATCAAGAATGGGACCCTCGTATATTTTAAAAATTAATACACAAATAACTAAACACATCCAAAGTGACAAAAGTATATGGGCCCGGGGCATATGTTGTTTGATGGGCACGAAATAGACAAAGTCCGCAACGAAAATTCAACCTCATCTATCACTTAGAAACAACCTTTGGATTGAAAAAGTTTGATTACTTGGACCCCACCTCATATTTATCTTCATTTTCACATATATATTCTTGTCTATTCCTGTTATCAAACGATTCCCATGAATAATTTAGAAATGACAAGGCTGACATGCGTTAAAGTCTCAATCTAATAATTTATGAACATGGACTCCATCATCTAAACATTCCAAACCTAAAAGAGGTGTGGACGTA
>ML781309.1:228348-298030 GCA_009831015.1 Picea engelmannii
CCTAGAACATGAAATGAACACCTAGGATATGTGTCCAAGGTGAGAGATGAATCTGGTGGTTTTGGGGTGACCACAAACCAAATGGTGATGGTGGTTTAAGGAAAACCACAAACCAACCTGGTGGTTTAAGGATGACCACAAACTCTGGAACCTTGCTCTAGGCTCAATGGTTCCCAAAACATTTCCTAAGTTAGCTAGAATTTGAGGTTGGTGATGTCTTCTACTAATTGGAAGTGCTCTCAAATGTTGGTTTAATGTAACGTCCCCAGTCACCCATGGGCTGGGACACACCACTACATTTCTTTTCTGTTACCAAACTGTAGCATACCTAGCCTCCCACAGGAAGGCTTGCCACACCAAGAATGCATCTCTCGGCTGATTTGGAAACTATGATAACACTTAATTAATAAAGAAGCATGAAATACTCACATGCAATGATCAATATTTATACCACAACATAAAATACATGCACGATATACCATGCACATCGTTAACTATCCAACATGCACATTATAGGTACAATCTCAGGTATAATAATTTGATACGCAACGAAAATAAATACATAATAAAAGAAAGCATAACATAGAGCACTTATCTTTTATAAAAGAAGACATCAATTGACTGCAGACCAAGGACGTTCCACCCAACCATAGACATTGTTGTTCCAAGTCTCAACAACAATGTCACCTCTGAGCCAAGGCTATGAATCCACAAGGACGGTTCCAGAGTGTTACTTGGTTTCTCAAAACAGTCAACATTCAAGCTCTCACATGCTTCTCCAACACTTACAACAATCCAAGTACCTAGCTCTCTTCTACCCAGCCTACACCACCCAAGAGAATAGACCTCCGCCCTTCTCTTCCACGTAGTCCCTCAGACAGTGCCTCTCCATTAAAGGCTCATGTGCAGCTGGTCCAGAATCTCCATGCTGGGACTCTCAGGACTCGCAGTTGTGATCAAAATTGGTCACAAGCCAAGCATCTCAGACATGTTGGACTCAGATCATGGCTGGACTACACTAGCCATCTCTACAACCCACAAAACCATGGCTGCTCTTCAACGATTAGTCTTCCTTTCCCAAGCCAAGACACCAAAGTGAGGAAGGATGAGTGAATGAAGGGATGGACAGAGTGCAGACTCCATGAGAGAGGATGAATAGTGAACAGAACAGGTGAATGGATGCGTGAGGTGACCAGCAACAACTCCAGAATGAGAACGAGAGTCAGAGAGAGAACGAACCAACCAAACAACCAAACAACCAACCCCTCCCACATACCAGAGACGATTTTTTTGTAATTCGTGGGGATCAAGATCCTCTTGGTCTTCCCCCAAGAGCTCATGTAACTGATTTTGCCCCCCCCATTACACACAAAATGGGTAATATAAAATAGATAAGCACTTATCTCCTTAGCCCCCTCTCTTGTGGAATCATAGCCCCCTTTAACTCTATTCCTTTTTCGTCTAGCAGCCAACGATGTATTTATTATTAATAATGATCAAAACATTACATTTCTTAGGCATACTGGCCTCTTTTAATTGTTTGGGCACTCTGGCCTCTCAAAAATTAACAATACATTATTTAATATGGGGCTCAAAACCCAGGGTGTTACATCCCCTCCCCCTTATTTTGGCACTGTCCTCAGTGCATATACAAAACAGAGATCAAAATCTCAAAATTTATTCAAAAAGCTACAGGTACTATGCCCGCATGGCATCTTCATGCTCCCAGGTAGCGACTTCATGACCGTAGCAGGTCCACTGAACTTTTACCAGCTTTATAACTCGATTCCGGAGAATTTTGACTTTTCTGTCCAGTATTCACACTGGCTAGACCTGAAAGTCTCCCTCTGTCTCTACCTGAATCAGATGCCAATCAAGAACATGGTTAGGATCATGTACATTTTTCTTTAGCAAAGAGACATGAAATACATTATGCACTTTCATGGAAACGTGCAATGCAAGCATGTATGCAACTGGCCCTATTCTGTCCAATATCTCAAATGGACCACAGTATCTGGATGCCAGCTTTGTACAACTGCCCAACTTCAAAGAGCTCTTCTTGGGCTTTACTTTCAAAAGTACATGTTCTCCTACTTTAAATTCTCTTAATGTCCTATTCTTATCGGCATAAACCTTCTGTCTATCTTGAGCTACCTTTAAATTCTGTTTAATCTTAACCATCTGGTCTTCCATTTCCTTGAGCAACTTCGGCCCAAGTACCACTCTATCTGATGGGTTGTCCTAGCTTACTGGACTACTGCACTTTCTACCATACAAGGCTTCAAATGGGCTCATCTTCAACGAAGCTTGATACCCATTATTATAGGAAAACTCAACCTGTGCAGGTAATCTTCCCACTTAGATGGCTTATCCATCACATACATTCTTAACATGCCTTCAATTACTTGGTTGACCCTCTCTGTCTTCCCATCTGACTGCGGATGGTATATTGTGTTAAAGTTCAGATTTGTACCAAATCCTTTGAATAATCCTTTCCAGAAATTTGAAGTAAACTTAGTGTCTTTGTCCGAGACAATTGTCCTAAGTATCCCATGCAACCTAGCAATTTCCTTCATGTAAATTTCTGCAATGTTAGTTGTTGTATGAGTTGTTTTAACATGAACAAAATTAGCAGCCTTTGTCAATTTATCAACCAATACCATGATTGAATCATGTTTCCTTGTTTTTCTGGGCAATTTAGTTATAAAGTCAATGGTTATCACTTCCCATTTCTTCTCTAGAATTGGTAATGGTTGTAGCAAACCTGTTGGGTGTCTATGCTCAGCCTTCACTCTTTAACATTCCATACACCTGACGATGTAATCAACAACATCATTTTTCATTCCCGACCAAAAAGAATTGGCTTCTTACTACTGTAATTGTTTTTTGGTAATCAGAATGTCCAACATATGAAGCATTATGCATTTCCTTTAATACCAAATTCCTAAGTTCTCCGGAACTAGGAACATAAATTATATGTTTATGCATAAGTAGTCCATCTTCCTTCATCTCATACTCTTTCATTTTCTGTTGCACATCTCCTTGTTGTAATCTTTCCTTTACCTGTAGGTAATGTTGATCTGTAACAACATCATCTAAAATTCTTCTCTTCAAGTATGACTGGTGCATACTAACAGTTGTAGCATGCATGAGATGCACTCTTATAATAAGTGCATCAACAACTTTATTTTCTTTTCCCTTGATATGCTTGATATCAAAGTCGTATTCACTTAATAATTCAAGCCATCTTGTTTTCCTCGCATTCAAAGTTGGTTGATAAAAAAGATACTTTAGACCACTGTGGTTTGTTCTTAATTCAAATCTCTTTCCCATGAGATAATGCCTCCACATCTTCAACGCATGGACAATGGAAACAAGCTCCAAGTCATGCGTGGCATAGTTTCTTTCATGCTCCTTAAGATTTTTGGACTCATAACAAATGACATGTCAATTTTGAGTGAGGACTCCACCAAGTCCTTCCTTGCATGCATTTGTGCATACCACAAAATTCTCATTTGCGTCAACAATATTCAAAATAGGCACACTAGTAAGTAATTCCTTCAGCGAATTAAAATTTTCTTCACATTTTGTTGTCCATTCAAATTTAATTCCCTTCTTTTTCAAAGAAGTGATGGGATGAGCAATCTTAGAGAACCATGCTATAAATATTTTGTAGTAACCAGCTAACCCCATAAAAGATCTAACTTTTGAAACATTCCCGGGTGTTGGCCATCCTCTAATGGCCTCAATCTTCTCAGGGTCCACTGCTATACCCTATTCTGAAATAATGTGCCCCAAGTAATGGATTTGTTCTTGATAAAAAGAACACTTACTCAACTTGGCATACAACTGATGTTCTCTCAACACTTGTCGTACCAATGATCCATATTATTTTTGGCATGAAATGAGAGCAGAGATATAATAAAGAAATGTACAGAGATATCTCGGATATTCAATAATATAACAAAAATGTATCATAGATGCAACCATAAACACATAGATACAGTGATACACAATTTTCTATTAATGAGCGAAAATGTACAAAGACTGTAAAATACAGAGTGAAAGACTCGCTAGAATGGTAGAAGCTTATTTCTGAGAAGAGATGTGACGGCTACTCGCATCCGTAAGAAGATAATTGTTACAATGAGGCTCCAAAGACCTTTTTAACATAAGTAAAATCCAAAACCCTAAGCCATGAAGATGAAAAGCCAAAAGATTTGCGGGCCCCGATGGGGGTAGTTGATACGTCAACTTCCCGGGGGCGTAACTTTTGCATACAATATCCATTTGAGGCACTCGATACATCGTTGGAAAGGCCTAACCGAGAAGAACAATTTTCGACTAGTTCAAGCTACTGCCTCTGGTAGTCCCTTGGATCCCAAATCCCCTAAAAACGTCATTTAGGGCCTCAAAGTGGCCCCAAAAGTTTGGAACCCGGAAAACTGCCAAAAAACTGCCAATGTGGAAAACTGTTTTTCGAGCCAGTGGAATAGGTGGGTGGCCACTGATATCCACATGGATCAATCCTCCCTCCTTAGGAAGCAATGGTATCCATTGCGTTGAGTTCCCAGGGGAGAGGGGAAAACGATTGTTGAATATGAATCTTGGTGAGTTGTTTGCCTTGCTGGAGACGTCACACTGCTTGGTTTGTGGAAGGATGTCACGAACCTATTATTGGCAGGGTTGAATCTGTTCAACCAGTCGGGCTACCTGAGATGATTGTGTGAAGAAGGATTTTTTGTGCTTTGTTGCAATCTTGTCGAGCTTCTTCCATTGGATAGAAGGTGCTTGGTTCGAGACTGTAGTGGTTGCAGTATCCTTTTGTTCACCTTTTGAACAGATTGTGAAGAAGATGAATTTTATAGTATGAGATACTACCTTGCGGCACTGTTTAGGTGGAACAATAGTTAGAACTACCTCTGGTATTCTGTAGAGATGACCCCCCAAGAGAAAAAATGACACTGCAGGTTCGAGATTCATAAACAACATGGCGCTTCCACATATATGGTTGGCCCAAGAGAACATCACAGACATCCAGTGGGGAAACATCACATAATACCTCATCCTTGAAGGGTTGGATGTCGTATGACAATCGCCACTGCTGGCTGACACAAAGATCTCGTCCCTGGTGAAGCCACCCGATGTTGTATGGTTGCGGGTGTGGTGTTGTCGACAATCCCAACTGTTTGACAACCTCTGTTGAGATGAGGTTCTTCTGGCTTCCGCTATCAACAATAAAATGCAGTAGGGTCCCCTTCACCCACATATATGAATGAAAAAGGCACTCCCCCTCTTCAAGATCCATTGATTCTTCTGGTTGAATTGCTGCGGTCGCAACAATAGCAGTGGGGTCTGCATCGATGATCTGTCTTTTACCAGTATTTTCATAATCAGATTCTGAATTAGAATTCAGCTCCTTGTCTTTGATCTCAACCACCAATGATTGTTTTGAGCGACATTCATCGGTGTTGTGCCAAGGGATTTTGTGGAAATCGCACCATTTTCCAGTGTCCTTCTTTGTCTTCCCATGACCCTTCTTTTTCTGTGGCTTGGACTAGTTTTCAGGAGGTTGTTTATTAGAGCCGTATTTATCATACTTTGGATGTTGCAGATTTGTAGACCCAAACTCCCTTTTGTTTTGGTGCTTAAATTTCTGCTCAATTTTAACATCATATCGATAAGCAACACTGAGGGATGAGATGTCCAGAAAATCCATTTCAGTTTGGATGTATCTGTGTAGAGCCCCACGGTATTTCAAAACCAAATGTCGTTCAGAGTCTTTGATACCCAACTTGGTGCGCAAGGTATGGAAGGTATTGGTGAACTCCGAAACTTCTTGGCCCCTATCTTGCCGTAGTGTGGTCCATCTCATATATTGGTCCTCATAGTTTCTAACAGGGTAATATTGTTCCTTTATCACGTCCACAAAAAAATCCAAAGTGGGATCAACCCCATATATTCCAGACTCTTTTGTGGAGCTTTTCTCCCAATAAGTTTCTCACCAATGTTTGACATGGGGGAGATATTTAAGGAGTGCGAAGGTGATCTTTTCCCTGTCGAAAAACTGGTGAATAGAGAAATAACCTTCTAGCAGATTTAACCATTTGGCTAGGGCATCCACATCTATCTAACCTTCAAATACAGGAATAACAAAATTAACCTGTACCTTGATAGCAGAGGTGCTTCCAAAGTGGATGTTTGATGAATATGCATCTCTTTCTATCGGCAGACGTTGAAGGATGTAGGAAAAATTCTCCATCATTTCGTCCCTTTGTCGCGTGAGAGCTTGCTCAAGCAACAGATTGATAGAATCGTATGCTCCGTTGTTTTTCTTTTCTTCCGCCATGGAGGGTTTCTTGGGCATGCGAGAGATATTGTCTTCAAGAGAGACAAGCTCGAGACCCAACTTGCTATACTCAGACCTCGTCGGGGACATGCACTAAAACAAAAAGATCAAGAGGAGCCTGCTCTAATACCACTGATCTGGATTATTTTCGGCATGAAATGAGAGCGGAGATATAATAAAGAAATATACAGAGATATCTCAAATATTCAATAATATAACAGAAATGTATCAGAGATGCAACCATAAACACAGAGATACAATAATACACAATTTTCTATTAATGAGCGAAAATGTACAAAGACTGTAAAATACAGAGTGAAAGACTCGCTAGAATGGTGGCATCTTATTTATGAGAAGAGATGTGAGGACTACTCGCATATGTAAGAATATTATTGTTACAATGAAGCTCCAAAGGCCTTTTTAACATAGGTAAAATCCAAAACCCTAACCCCGGAAGATGAAAAGCCAAAAGGTTTGCGGGCCTTGATGGGGGTAGCTGATACGCCAACTTCTCGGGGGTGTAACTTTTGCATACAATCTTCATTTGGGGTGCTCGATACACCATTGGAAAGGTCTAACCGAGAAGAAATATTTTCGACTGGTCCAAGCCAATGTTTATGGTAGTCCCTTAGGCCCCAAATCCCCTAAAAACGTCGTTTAGGGCCTCAAAATGGCCCCGGAAGTTTGGAACCTGAAAAACTGCCAAGGTGGAAAACTGTTTTTTGAGCCAGTGGAATAGGTGGGTGGGCACCGATATCCTTCTGGATCAATCAGTCTTAGGCAATGTTCATGCTCTTCCTTTGACTTAGAATAAACAAGTATGTCATCCAGGAATACTATGACAAACTTATCCAAGTAATTTCTAAATATGTCATTCATTAAGAACATAAAGAAATATGGCGCATTGAACAATCCAAATGGCACCACTACAAATTCATAGTGCCTATACAGGGTTCTAAAGGTTGTCTTATGGATGTCTTCTTCCTTGATTCTTACCTGATGGTATCCCGATCTCAAGTCTATCTTTGAGAATATCTTTTCTCCTCTTAGGTGATCAAAGAGGCCATCAATTCTGGGTAGAGAATACTTGTTCTTTATAATAGACTTATTCAGTTGTCGAAAGTCAATACACAACCTCAAGGTTCCATCCTTCTTTTTTAAAAAGATTACTTGTTCTCCCCAAGGTGAAACACTTGGTTGTATGTACCCTTTCTTCCAAAATCCCTCCAACTGCATTTGTAATTCTTTTAACTCTGGTGTGCTCATTCTGTAAGGTGTTTTTGACACCGGGGCAGCTCCTGGCACTAGATCAATAGAGAAATCTATTTCCCTTTTTGGTGGAAACCCTGGTATTTCTTGGAATAAATCCTCGAATTCTTGTAGTATCGAGAAATCTTCAAGGCTTGGCCCCTTTATCTTTTATGGCTCCTCCACATGGGCTGCATACAATTGTCACCATTTTCTAAAACATCTCTTCAACTGTAAGGATGAAATCTCCCTTATAGAGATGGGTCTTGGAAATCCTTTCACAATGCTGTGCTTTCCATCTCCATCAAGACATGTAAATGTCTTGCTATGGAAATCTAGGACAACATGATGCTTGTCCAACCAATTCATTCCAATTAGAATATCATAAGACCCTAATGGTATGATATTTAGATCAACACTAGTATTCACACCATTAAGACTTATGGAACAAATTATGACCACCTCATGGATTCTCCTTTTGGTTCCAGTGGCTAGTTGAACCAAACTCAATTTTCCAAGATTACTTTTCTCCAAATGTAATATATCCACTATTTTAGGATCAATGTAACAACGACTTGCTCCTGAATCAATTAAAATAGCAACATATTGATTTATGATCTTACCTTCCACCTCGATCATGTGGGATTGGTATTCTTCTTGTCGATCATCTAAGGCTGCATAAATCCTTCCCATGTCTTCGACTGTTGTATCCTCTTGGATGTTGTGAAAAGTCTTCACCCTGTCCTTTCTGTGTGGGAAATCCTTGTATAAGTGATGTTCTTTTCATCTCCAACACTGGATTGGTGGTCTTCCCCTTTTTCCCAGGGAGTCTTCTTTCTTGGAATCATCCTTAGCATATTGATCTTGATGATTTTTATTAGGCTCATTTCTATTGAAAGGAGTTTTGAATCCCTTCCTCCTTTGATCAGAATTCTCCTTCTTCTTGTCCTTCTAAGATTTTTGCATGGACTCTCTGCCCTAGCCTTGCTCAAACAGGTATTTAGCCTTCCTTATGGACTTAGTTAAGGTCTTGGGCTCATCATACATAATATTTTCTTTATAAAACGTTGGTAGTCCACTCAAAAACCTCTATATCTTTACCTTTTCAACGTTTATAAACTCAACATACTTTAACAACCCCAATAACTTCTTCTCATATTATGCCATAGTCATGCTTCCCATCCCGAGTTCAAAGAACTCCTGCATTTTCTTGTCATAAAAATGCTCTGAGAGGTACTCCTTCTGGAAATACTTATTGAATTGCTTCCAAGTGATCCTATTCTCATTGATATGTTCAACTTGCTTCAATTGATGCCACCATATTGCAGCTTTCCCATGTAAGTGGTAGGTGGAAATTCTGGCTTCCAGATTTGATGAATAGTTGTGCAATTGGAAATATCTCATGAGTCCAAGAAACCATGCTTCAACATCATCTTCCCTTTCTCTTTCACCATCAAAGGATGGTGGCTTGAGCTTTCTCATCTCTCCTTGCAAATTGTCCACCTCATGTTTCCTTCTTTGGTGCCTAACAAGAGACACCTCTGGATTGCTTAAGGAATAATTAGATGCATAAAACCTTTTTGTTGAGTAAGGAGGTGAGTGGTGTCTATGAGCTTTGCTAGCACTTATGGAATAACCAACTCTTCCATGATCATCTCTTATTCCATGACACCTACCTTCTTCCTCATGCTTTGAGCCATTCTTGGCTTGACTTTGCAATTGATTTAGGCTCTGCAACACTCGAGTATTTATCTGAATTTTCTCCCTCATCATCCTCTCGTTGTCTGCCTTGTAGCTCTGTACTTCTATTTTTAGGCTCTTCACAGTTTCTAGCAATGTTTCTTTCTCCCCTCGACCCTTGAGTCCATTGGATTCTGTCTCTGCATTGCCAATTCTGGTATTCTAGCCTTCAACCTATTTATCATGGCTAGAGGCTCCATCACTTTCTTCCATCTCCTCAATACACATTTTGAGCTGATGTGTGTAAATATATTAACTCTGCAAAATGTGCAAGTGACCATTTTGTCAGAATTAAGCATATGAGAAACAAAATTTTCAAAGATGCTACAACTCCTTTCAACTCGTGAAGAATTTATATGAATAACACTTCCATGTTATCCATGGGCCGATACAAAAATCAATTCTGCACAGGCACTTCCTTCAAACCACTTTCCCAAGTGACCACGACTCCAAACCACAGGCCAAAACCTTCCTGACGCTTTTCTGTGTTAAAAAACACTATATTGGAGATCATGTGGTTGAGAATCAATCGAGGGATAATATCAATGGTCAACAGGGACTACGGGCTTCAAGAGTTCCGAAATGTCCACACCCTCAATTCTTCTAGAGTGCCAAGTCTCCTGACTGCAGGATCTGTTGCCATGTATCTTGCCCCGATCGATAGTTAGGATTCCTTCACAGCTCTGGGCTTCGGGACTTTCCCAAGCACCTTTCCACAGATATCTCGAAGTGTTGAAGTACCAGAGGTCATCTCCTTCCTCCGTGTATCACCTCCCGATCAACGATGGATATTAACTCCGGCCTTCTGGAGTTCTCGACACAAGTAATCCGCACTCAAAATAACCAGAGTACCAAGTCTCCGGACCTTGGGATCTTGCACCACGTGTCTACTGTAATCAAGGGCTAAGATGGACTTCGACCTTCAGGCCTTCGGGAGTCCTCAACCCCACTTCTTATGCCTTGAATCCTTCGAAGTGCCAAGTCTTCGGACTACATAATCTATCGCCACATGGAAACAAATAAGGTACGTACACATAGCCCTATCTAATGGGTGATACATGTCATATAATAACTGGCACGAACGATCTTTGGAAAACAAGAAACACAATGAAAAATGGCAAGATACAAGTGTGTCCATGTCACCCTAGGTGACGTGATCATGCCGTGTCACTCCAATGCTTCACGCCTTCGAAACTTTGGGAAACTTCTCCCCACTACACCACAAATTCCCCGAAAGTTGAACTCTCGAATCGACTGATCGACGGACATGTGTCCCCAACATGAACATTCTAGATTTACTCTGAGGGTTCATGACTTCATAGGTTTCTGCTGCTAAGCACTACCATACTCCCGGACTGTCAAACTCCGAACTTACGACCCTTGCTAATATTCAGACACATGTACTTAAACATGGAGGGTCCATATTTACTTCGGAGTTCAGAACTTTAGAGGTTTTCTTCCCATCCCTAATTATCGGTCATTGACGATCGAAGATTTTCTTTGTTCAGGAAAAAGAGAAACTTCACCATAATCTGCAGATCCTCGACCATCGATCACCGATGATCAGAGATTTCCTTACTCAATCTTCAACCCTTCACCCAATTCGTCGACCCCTGACCATCGACAATTTTTGTTGTCGAACTTCCACACTTAGAACTTTTTGACAAAATCACAGGTGAATCTGGGTCGTTGATCTCCTAGCCAATATGATCTTGACCATTGGTTTTCTCCAACTCCCCAACATCCAAAATCAATAGGAACCATCGATGTTCCTCATTTTCCAAATCTTAGAATCAATCCCAGTCATTGATTTGGTGATTCCACCAAACTTTGCAACATTGCGATTTTTTAAAATTTTTTTCAAGGACTAATTGGGGCCATTGATCCAAGATCGAAAATGATCTCGACTATCGATTCTCCAAACTCTGTCCAGCATTACATCAGCCATTAAAACTTGAATTTTTGACCTTCCAAGTTGAATTCGGCTCCGTAACTCCACAGATCAAATCCATTAACTCCTTAGACGATCCTGAAATCATTCAAACTCAGATCCAATCACGAATTTGGGGGATTTCGCTCAAATGATTCCACCATTTCCCCCCAAATTCGTACATATATATATATATATATATATATATATATATATAATCTGCAACAATGAATCTTCCCAATTCGCACTCGTTCTAGATCGTAATAGTGCGGTGTTTGAACTAGAAGCTCTGGTGCCAATTTGTAACGTTCCTGGCCACTGTCGGGCCGGGAAATGCCACTAGATTTCTTCTCTGTTACCAAACTGTAACATACCCAACCTCCCACATGAAGGCTTTCCACACTAAGAATGCATCTCTTGGCTAATTTGGAAACCCTGATAACACTTAATTAATAAAGAAGCATGAAATACACACATGTAATGATTAAGATTCATAACACAACATAAAAGACATGCACGATATACTATGCACAATGTTAACTAGCCAACATGCACATTATAGGTACAATCTTAGGTATAATAATTTGATACGCAACGGAAATAAACACATAAGAAAATAAACCATAACAAAGAGCACTTATCTTTTATAAAGGAAGACACCAACTGGCTGCAGACCAAGGATGTTCCACCCAACCGTAGACACTATTGTTCCAAGTCTCAACAACAATGTCACCCCCGAGCTAGGGATATGAATCCACAAGGATGGTTCCAGAGTGCTACTTAGCTTCCCAAACTAGACAACACTCACAACAATCCAAGTACCCAACTCTCTTCTACCCATCCTGCACCACCCAAGAGAATAGACCTCCACCCTTCTCTGCCATGCAGTCCCTCAGAAAGTCCCTCTCCATTAAGGGATCTAGTGCAGTTGGTCCAGAATCTCCATGATGGGACTCTCAGGACTCATTGTTGTAGGTGAATCCCCCTGCGGATAAGTGGATTCCCTCTTGGTCTCTAGACCCCTAAGGCCAAGATAGAAAAGTGCTTAACGTGGAAACTAACTTCCTTTTAGATCTAATCAAACTAATAAATGAAAGAGAAGGAGAAAGATATGTACCTTATTAGCGACGTTTGTCCTTGCAAAGTCCTAGCTGAGCTTCAATCCTTAGCTCCCTAATAGGTCCTGTAGGAAAAACAAGGATACAATGGACTTCCTACTCTACTGAGATTAGCTCAAATATAGATCCATCTATTGCAGACAAACTCATATGGAACAAGCATAAGTTTGAAAGAAACAAGCCAAGCATTGATGTATTGATAAGAACAAGTAAAAGTACTTACAATCCTTTGGATGAAGGTGCAACAACTTCTTCCAGTTCTCCTTGTCCAACCCTTTTTCTCAAGTAATCTACACTGATTGCTTTGATGACATCTCACTCATGAGATCATAAGTTCTCCATCTGCAATCTTTTTTGTCAATACCACTTATAGGATCATAAGTTTGATATCAATCTCTAGTCTCCACCTATTTTCTATATGTTGCCTATGAGATCATAGGTTTCATACCTCCAATAGTTTTCATGTACATTTCACCATGAGAATGCCTCCTTATATAACTTTGGAGAGGCCCAACCACTTGAGAGATATTTGGTATAAGTTGAGGATTATTCTCCTTCAGTTGAGGATCTTCCTTAAGATCATACCTTGACCCAAGATTCGAACCCAACTACCTTCAGATATTGAGGGGATTGTCCCCTGATTTCCTCCAACAAACCAAAAATTCGCTCAGAAAGGGCAGCGCTCCCCCAAAAGGGTGCACAAGGTGCTCAAACACTCCCCCAAAGAGGCCTAGGTAGCGCTAGCACTCCCTGACAGTGGGTAGGGGAGCACTCCTCTCCAAAATCCATTTTTGAGTGGTTCTTTCAGTGGCAAAAGGTTTGTACTCCTTGTCAATTGATTTCTCTTCTTCAAAACTAGTCTTTGAGGTGTCTTAAGTGTCCTTATGATGTCGTTAGAGGCACGACATAGGAAAGATAGCAATATGATGTTTGTGACACTTGCAACACTTGTGGTCAAGATGCGACACTTGCAGACAAGATGCGAAACTTACAACACTTCTAATGATGACACTTGCGACACTATTGAAGTGAGTAATTTTGAGGTATAACAGATTTCCCCCCAAAGTACAAAGTTAGAAGACGATGATGACTGAAGTACTTTGTATACTTTTTCGAGCAAGGGTAGGGACATAGAGAGACTGAAAAAAGCTTCACACAACCATCAAACAAACATTATGACATGTTTCAAACCCAAGGCAACCATACCTATGCTTGAGTGATAAAGACTTTTTAGGTATGGCCGCCATAAAATACACTGCAGATCCATAATTATATTGACAAAATGGTATAGCCACTGAAGATACAATGTGGATCTATACTCCTATGACCTGAATTGATCATAGCCACAAAGAATACACAATGTATCTACGAGATGACAAGACATAGCCACGACCAATATAAAGTGGATCTATGTAACAATATATGTGCCATAGTTCAAAAGAACTCCTTCACAACTTGGGCAAAGTATACATAAGAGTGAAAAAATCAACCTAGGGTCTTCTTACCGATCTCGATGTAGTACGAATCTAACCATGTGAATAGATGTCTTGATGTCGAACATGGCAGGAACCACTTGATTACCGGTTAATGAGGTAAACTGTTAACAAGCGCGAGGGAAATCACCATTGATGTCAATGATTCCCAAGGTACTCTAGTACATTCTGACAAATGTGAATAGATGAGATGAAGTAGAACATCCATGGAATCATCCGATCAGAGGTCAATGATGTAAACCCACTATCGGACACGAGGAGGCTTGCCATTGAGGCATGCAGGTCCCAAGGTACTAACTGGTTTCTAAGTCTAGCTTCTGGATAATGTGTTGAAGTCGACATGAAGAGACTCGTCGAAGGAGGGCCTTGATGTATCCCCCATCAATGACACAAAATTGACATAGAGATGTAATTGGTAGATCAAATGAACATGGACTGACACGGGTATTGAAACATGATATTTATGATGGCTGACTCTCGAGGCAGATATTTCCCTTGAACACTGAGGAACAACACCAAAAACGTGACATGGACAGAAACATGATGATGTAGTGGATGCTGTGACTTTCGTCGGGTGACCCAAAGGAATAACATAAACTCAGAGGATTGGTTCAGTGTAGAGGTTTAGCAGATTAAAATGTGTGCAAAGACAAAGTGTCATGTTCAAGGGCGACCGTAAGAGCTACTGGTAGTGTTCTCAAAAACTGTTTGGCTTGCTTCCTTCAATTTTTCCCCCATCCAGATAGACGAGTACCTCTTTTTAATTTAACGATCTCGAGGAGGGTAACACATGATCGATATAACTCACCTTCGGTAAGTTCATCTTCCTTTGTTTAAAGAACTGGAAGAGTTAAGGGTTTGGTCCCGTATGGGCCCTTTAATGTATGATTTGTTTAACTAGTCCACAGAAGGTAAAATCGATGGTTTTTCATATTTAGAGAGTCTAAAAACAACTTAAAGACGACTCTAATGTTGTCCTTTTTCGTAATGTTAATCTCGCGAGGCCAAAAAGAGATAAATTATCACTCGAAATATGCCCTTTAAAACCTTTTAATGAGTGGGAAAGGAAGCAATATCACTCGACAATATTTTCATGTTTAGAGAGTCTGAAAAGAGCTCAAAGACGACTCCAAGGGGTTCCTTTTTTGTATATCCATGCCAGTCTGAAAAAGTGATAAAAGACTACTCGGTTACATTCTCATGTTTTTTCGAGCATGAGAAAGAACAAAGACTGAGCTTGGTATGCCCTCAGGTTGAAAGCTAGTGGCTTAACTCCAGAATGATCATAAAAGGCTAGAGACATGCCCTCCAAGCTTCAATTCATTCATTGACTTTGAGGTTGTCACCAATTTATCTACTAGAAGGAGAAAAAGGATAAGAGTGGATGAAAAGAAGGTTCAAGAGAGGCAACTGTTTCATTTTTTAACGAGCTTGACACAGGAAAAGAACTATGCTCAGGGCTCCGGGTTCAATCCCCAGATTGTTGTTTCATTTTTTAACGAGATTTCTACAGAATAGGAAAACTATGCTCAAAGCTTCTATTTCATTTTTTAACAAGCTTGCTACAGAGAAGAGAAACTATGCTTGTGGACTCTTCTTGATCATGGTCTCCAAGAGAATAACACGCTGGAAGGACACCATGTCAAGGGAAAAAACTCGATCATGGCTTCCAAGAGATCTTCACTGGATGGAAGAAAATCACTCTGGAAGGAACACATGTCGAGGGTCGTGACAGGGGTAAGGAGATCAGGCTCTAATAGCCCTACCGAAGAGATCACCATGTCAACAACCAGATCCAAGTCGTCGGAAGTTGAAGGCATGGGAGACGATGGAAAATCAACATCAAGAGGGGAGATAGAGTGTATATCTGCCCGAATTTCTTCACGAGGGGGAAGAAAAGAGGATTGATGATGGTTATCATCTCGAGGTAGCTCATCAATGCTCAACATTTCCATAATAGATTCATCCGAGGGAAAAATTAGGGAAATGTAGTCGACCGTAGATGACAAGGAACTTAACCAGGATGGCATCGAGTAACTGTCGGGTGCCAATAGATGTTGGCCATCCAAAGAGGGAGAAGTGGATTGGATAGAAACGTAAGATGTTTCAGCTAGACTAAGTGGCACAGTGTCACCTAGTGCATCGAATTCCAACGGACTAGGTACAATCCAAGGGTTAGATGATTCCAAATATTGATAAGCCACGGTTGAAATTATATCGACAGTGGAAATATGATGTGTAGTCGGTGGAAGTGGTGTAGGGAAGATACCCATAATGTTAGAATATTTCAGCAAGCCAACACCAACGCTTTCATACGTGATTTTGTGGTCTCCCAAGAAAGGAATATTGTTGGTAGCAGGAGTGCAAGCATCGGTCGTGCAGAAATCTAACTGATCAACAGTGACAATTTTACCTTGATGGGGAAATTGCACACATCGAAATACTGACGAAGCGATGACAGTCATAGCATAAAACCAACTTCTTCCAAGTAACAAGTTGTAATCGAGGGGAGCATCGACCACCTCGACATCAACAGTGACGATTTTTCCACCCAATTGGATGGGCAGGGATTGTAAAAGTCCATGGGGATGAAAACCTCGCCCATTGAATGCGCGTAACATCATTGGGGATTTGTTAAGTGTGGGTGATTTTAAACTTTTCCAACATGCTAAAGACATGACACAAGTTGAGGCTCCCTCATTCAGAATAGTTCGGTGGATTTGTTGATTGTGAACAACAACATCAACTTGGAAAGCAAGTTGGTGGGAGAGTCGAGATGTATAATTGTCCAGGTTAAACATGATATGGTTGGACGACTCAAGATCAACAGCGCCAATAGTAGCCAAGAGCATTCTACGTTGACTGGGGCAGTGTTGTAGAACTTCTAACGTAGACATAGCACACGGTGCTTGAGCCAAATCTTCAACAATGTTGTAGTTCTAGGCGGAAAGTGAACTAGGATTAAAGGTAGATTTATGGATAGTTCTCTTAGGAGGGCGTAAGATAGAGTCAAACATAGGTTTCTCAATCTGAAGTGGTCCAAACAAAGGATTAACCGATGGAGGACTAACGGAGGACAGTGATGGATCCTATATAGTACCGGTACCGTTAGTGACTTTTCCTTTGTCAAGGTTACCTGGTGTGTCATATGTCTTAGAGCGAGTGGTCAAATTAATCCCATTAAACATATAGATATGTGCACTCGTCAAGGCCTCATCATGAGGATGGCTAGAACTGCCCCCAGGAGAGGGGGTTCGAGCAACCATAGATTGTTGTTGTGGAAAAGGTTGAGTAAGCACAACAGGTTGTGAATTTCCCTGGAAAATTTTGGCCACTTCATTGTGATGTGGACAGTCTCGAGTGTAGTGATCGTCACCACAAATGATACATGAGAATTTCAGTTTCCGTTGTGGTTGCTTTTCGGTAGTAGGTGTTTGAGCTTGAGTTTTTGGTTGTTCATTGTTATTAGTATTTTTTGATTTATTTTTTGTCTTCTTCTTACCTCCGGATTGTTGTGAAAGGGTAGATTGAACTGCATTCACCTCAGAGATTTGAGTTTGGGGGGAGGTAGAGGAGAGTGTGGTCGACTGGGAAGTAGATTGAGTTTTGACGGAACCGATAACACCGTCCGCATGAGATGAGGATGACGGCTTGGATGGATCAGTATTAGCTCAAGCAACATTTGGAAGCAAATCATACAAAGTACCAGATTGGGAATAAACCAAATATAAGTACTGAGCCTGAGCAATGGTTTCTTCCTCAGTGACTGCGCCACCCATAGCAACATTGTAAGCGATCGGGGGTAAAAGTGATTTAGTAAACCATTCCGCTAATAATATGTCAGAAATGATTACCTTGATCATCATTCGTCATCGTCTCCACTCATGAATATGGTCAGAGATATGCACAGAGTCAGTTTGACGAAGGGAGGTCAAGAGTTCAGTACTCATTTCGTAGTGAATAGGTAGTTGAAAGTGCGTGAGGAAAGACATAGCAAGGGAGTTGAAATCATGAAAATAAGCACGTGGTATTTCAATATACCACTTTGCTGCAGAGCCAATAAGTGTTCGCTGGAAAAGACGTAAACGTATAGAATTATCTATGAGGGAGTTTAATGAACACCACAAATGGAAAGTCATCACATGGTTTTTTGGATCTTCGCCAGATTTTTCGTCAAATTTCGGAATATCAGAAGGAAGTTTAGCTGGAATAACTGGCCAAACCAGTGAATGAAAAATAGGATCATTAGTTAATCAAGACAAGTCTGGGAGATCCAGAGTCGCAAGGAAAGGTAGCTATCGGTTAATTTGTAGATGATACTAGTGTGGCATAGGAACACCAATAGGACCATTAACTGGGTTAGGTGGATAGTTGTAACTAGTAGGTTTTCCTACATACAGTTGTTGCTGACCAGGATAAACAAGATTCGATGATGGCTGAGAAACATTTGCATAATCCGGTGGGTTCTGAGCATTATAAGCCAGGTGATTTGCTTGCCCATAAGTAGGATAAAAATGTTTCCCTTGAGGAGGGTAAGAAGTAGATCCTGGAGGCGGATACACATTAGAACCATGGGGAGGATAAGGTTGTTGTCCCTAAAGACTCCAGGTGGTGTTTGGGACACCCAGATAAGGTTGTCCATAAGACGGTCCGGAAGGAACAGGATTTGATACTCCTCCTTGTGGGTTATGATATGAGTGCCCACCAACATGGGGTTGGGTAAATGTGCCTCCGAAAGATACTCTCCAGGATTGTGAAGGGTTTCCAGCAGACGAAGGTTTCCCCCCTACCAATGGTGGATTAATGACCGGGGTATGACTGACAAAGGGAGGTTGCCCTCCGGGAAGAACATGAAAAGGGGGCTGTCCCCCAGGAGGGGTAGGCCCGCCATAGGATGGTGGTATTCCAAGAGGGATAGGTCCGTTATATGGTGGTTTCCCTCCAGTCAGTTGTATTTGGCTGGCAAGGGTCTACATTCTTGGGTGAAAAGATGTCCCAGCAAGATTGTGTGAAACATGTGGAGCTATAGAGTGAAAGTTTGTAAAAGCGGGGGTAGGGATCGAAGTGCCTTGGGAATGAGTAGAGGTGATGATTCTAGCATTAGGATAGACTTGTTTTGATGCAACATAGGGTTAATGACTTGATCAATGGGGTGATTCATTGTTTTACCAGATGGCCCAGTTTCAACAGGAGGGTCATGAGGATTAAAGGGTTGTCGAAAGGATTCAAAATGCTCATAGAGATTGCGTCCTAATGAAGTCATCCATACAGAACGAGCAGGTGTGGGATTTGTATCTACTGTAGTGGTAGGATGAACATGAGTCCTATACTCATCACCAAAGATTGGTTCTGTGGATCCCATATATGTTTCGGTAAATGCTCTCTCAGATAACTGTGGGATCTCTTCGTCTATGATGTTCCCAAGGGAGTCTAAACGAAGCAAAAGTGGTTTGAGAGGGCTTACCGATGCAGATGTAGTGCGAGGAGTGGGATTCTCAACCGTAACCAAAACGCCTTCTAGATTGTCTAACGGAGGAGTAACAACACTCCCAGTGTCAGATTGATTTTCTACCTCTCCATGGTAGTTGTCTTCTGGAGGGTTAGGAGGTAAGGGTTGGTAGCCTTCTGGAGGAAGCCCTTGCATCCTACGTGATTGACGAAGACCTTTATCATCTACAGGCTCAATTTTGGAGAATAACAGCACACACTGAAAATCTAGGGCCAACTAACAAAAAGAAACAGCATACGCTACTAAAATATAGGAATCAAAACCAAACAAACAAAACTTCTCTCGATGATCGTACTAGTTGGTGATGAAATCCAACGTCACATGATCAAGTCAAGAAGGGGCTAGGATATGGTGGAATAGTTACAATGGCGACCTGCTTAACAGATTTTCACCTTAGTGCAAGCTTTCACGCAGTAATTGTGGATTTATCCTCCAAGGAGCCCAAGTGAGTTTGACCAATGTCTGTTCCAGGTACATTGAGACTTCCCTTCACCGTCATCTTGTGTAAGTACCTAAAGATTATGGCAACTAAGGACACCAACTCGCAGTCAACCCTTGGGCGAGTACAGTCGACCGCCCGATCCGAACGTATGGGCATGATAACAAGTCTGAAATCAACTCGAGAGGCTCCCACATATAATCGTGGGTATACCCTCAAGTGACCCCCAATATATGATCCAACCACTAAAAATAATTGAACCACAGAGGGATAATCTCCGTAATTTTCCCGAATGCGACCTCGTGCATAACCCCTGTGTGAGAGGGGGATCCCAGAAAGCCTATACGAAAATTGGATTTGACTCTCCCTATCTTAGGATGCTAATGTTTGTTTTGAAAACTTTGGAGAGTTGTACTCACAGCCTAATCCAAAGTGCTAATCCTAGTCTAATGTTGGTGGAAGATCCAAAAAATAAAATGTTCTAGATATTTTTTAATTAGCGTTCATTTTACAGTTGTTCTTTACTCAAAGGGTGTATGACAATGAAACTGATGGTATGATGACTCAATTCCCAAAAATGCACAAGAAAATGATAAGCAGTCTTGTATTTCGATGAATGACTATTTAAGGGAAAGAGAAAAAGTTGTTTTCACTATCAAACACTAAGATGCAATGTCCTCATACAATTGTTTCTCAATCAAATCCAATGAAATGCTAAAAAATTTCAGAAATGCCTTTTAATATCCAAACCAATCACTAAAATATGTCCTTTTTCTTATATGTGAATGATGATCAGATATAAAACTTCTAATGTCAATCAGACTTCAAGATTAAACAATCAGAAGCAACCTCACACAAACAAAAAAAATACACTCTCGTTGTGAATAAACAAGAAGGGAAAAGATAACCAAATTTGCAAACAACAACCAAAAAATATCAAACAAAAGAGAAATGATGGAAAAATGACCTCAAAGATCAAATGGAAAGGTTCACAGACCTTTGGATTTCCTTACAGAAGCTTCCACTCAGTTAGATAAAGGAGAAGAAAACAACAAGTTAACTCTAGGTCAGCAAAGACAAAGAGTGACTTCAAGGCAAGGAAAGAAAATGTCAAATTCTCAAACAATAAGAGCTCAATCCTTAGAAAACAGGGTGTTGAAGGCCAATACCAAGATGGATTGAGAGTATGAGGCCCTGAGGAAATGCAAAAGGCAAAAACTGAACCCAGAAATTGAAAAACTAGAGGGTTTTTCACTGAAAATGGCTAGAGATCTGGTGTAAGGGGTACCAGAGCACTCCAACACTCTATGTAAGACCACCAGGAAGTGTTGGTGCTCTGATAACAAGGGCAGGGGAGCGCTCTGCTGCAAAAGCTCAGAAAAATGCCCAGAAACTCAAAAAATCAAGGAAATTCTGTCAATCAGGGTGATCATGATGACATAAAGAGGCAATCAAACAATCTAAGAATAAAAAAGATAGTATGGAGAAGGTCAAATGAGTGGGTAAAGGGCCAAAACAAGATCTAGGAAAGGAAACAAGAACCAAAGCTCCTCCCCAGTGGAGTCGCCAATTTCTGTTGTAGGTGAATCCCCCTGCGGACAAGTGGATTCCCTCTTGGTCTCTAGACTCCTAAGGTCAATACAGAAAAGTGCTTAACATGGAAACTGACTTCCTTTTAGATCTAATCAAGCTAATAAATGAAAGATAAGGAGAAATATATGTACCTTATTAGCGATGTTTGTCCTTGCAAAGTCCTGGTTGAGATTCGATCCTGAGCTCCCTGATAGGTCCTGTAGGACAAACAAAGATACAATGGACTTCCTAATCTATTGAGATTAGCTTAAATATAGATCCATATACTGCATACAAACTCATATGGAATAAGCATAAGTTTGAAAGAAACAGGCCAAGCATTGATGTATTGATAAGAACAAGTAAAAGTACTTACAATTCTTTGGATGAAGGTGCAACAGCTTCTTCCAGTTCTCCTTGTCCAACCCTTTTGCTCAAGTAATCTACACTGATTGCTTTGATGACATCTCACTCATGAGATCATAAGTTCTTCATCTCCAATGTTTTCTGTCAATACCACTTTCTGGATCATAAGTTTGATATCAATCTCTAGTCTCCGCTGCTTTTCTGTATGTTGCCTATGAGATCATAGGTTTCATACCTCCAATATTTTTCAAGTACCTTTCACCATGAGAAGGCCTCCTTATATAACCTTGGAGAGGCCCAACCACTTGAGAGATCTTTTGGATAATTTGAGGATTCTTCTCCTTCAATTGAGGATCTTCCCTAAGATCATGCCTTGACCCAAGATTCGAACCCAACTACCTTTAGATATTGAGGGGATTGTCCCCTGATTTCCTCCAACAAACCAAAAATTCACCCAGAAAGAGTAGCGCTCCCCAAAAAGGGTGCACAGGGCACTCAAACACTCCCCCAAAGAGGCCCAAGGAACGCTAGCACCCCTTGACAGTGGGTAGGGGAGCGCTCCTCTCCAAAATCCATTTTTGAGTGGTTCTTTTAGTGGCAAAAGGTTTGTACTCCTTGTCAACTGATTTCTCTTCTTCAAAACTAGTATTTCAGGTGTCTTAAGTGTCCTTATGATGTCATTAGAGGCACGACATAGGCAAGATAGTAGTATGATGTTTTTGACACTTGCAACACTTGTGGTCAAGATGCGACACTTGCAAACAAGATGCGACACTTACAACACTTGTAATGATGACACTTGCGACACTATTGAAGTGAGTAATTTTGAGGTGTAACACTCATAGTTGTGATCAAAATTGGTCACAGGCCAAGCATATCAGACATGCTGGCTTCAGATCATGGCTAAACTACACCAACCATCTCTACAACCCACAAAACTGTGACTTCTCTTCAACAATTTGTCTTCCTTTTCCAAGCCAAGATACCAAAGTGAGGAAGGCTGAGTGAATGAAGGGATGGATGGAGTGAAAAATCCATGAGAGAGGATGAAAAATGAACATAATGAGTGAATGTATGCATGAGGTGACCAACAACAACTCTATAATGAGAACAAGAGTCAGAGAAAGAACAAACCAACCAACCAAACAACCAACCCTACCACAGGCCAGGGACAATTTTTTTGTAATTCGTGGGGATAAAGAACCTATTGGTCTTCCCTCAAGAGCTCAAGTAGCTGATCCCCCCCCCCCCCATTACACACAAAATGGGTAATATAAAATAAATAATCACTTATCTCCTTATCCCCCTCTCTTGTGGAATCATAGCCCCTCTATAACTCTAGTCCTTGTCCGTCTAGTAGCCAATGATCTATTTATTATTAATAATGATCAAAACATTACATTTCTTAGGCATACCGACATGTTTTAATTGTTTGGGCACTCTAGCCTCTCAACAATTAACAATACATTATTTAATATGGGGCTCAAAACCTAGGGTGTTTAAGGAAAACCACAAACCATTGCCTAGTAGAAATTGTAAGTCGTCTACTAAGTGGAGGTTTAAGGGAAACCACAAACCAATCACACTCGCTTGTTATTGCTCGACTAATAAGACTTCGGAACTGGAAGCCTGGCTGTCAATTGTTGATGTTGTTTCCCCCTGTCAAGGATAAGGTGAGAAGACCAAAATCTTTCCACTGCAAGATTTGTCAATACTAGAGAGTGAATTAGTCGGTATGACTGACATATCTTCTTGACTATTGAACACTATCGCCAAGAAGTCATCCACCCATAGTGGTTATTAAATCTTGTAGTTGTCTTGCGTTCAAAAGACCTATCTGAAGGATGATTATAATTTCTGCAATGCTCACAAGGATGAAGATCGAAGCACTAATCTTCCATATGGACAACTCCCTAAAAATGTTGGCATATTGGAGTATACTCTTGAAATGGAGAAGGCGAATGTGAGCTGTCTTGAAGCAATCTAGCACTCTAAAACTGGATCAGTTTGATGTAATCCAAATTATGAAAGGTGACATCCTTTTCATATTTGATACATGTTCTATGCTTGTTGTGCTTGATTTCTTCCCAAGGTCTGATGATCCTCTTGGAAATAGGAAGTTGAATGTCATTTGTACTTGAATCTGGGGTTGTCTCATTGAGTTGTTGTTGTGTTGGTTGTTGGTTTGAATAGTCAAAATAATCTTCAATATCTTTGAAAAGATGGTTCTGAACAAGAACTAGTCCATAATGTTGTCACAGATTTTGTCGCTCAAATGAATCGTGAAGAAGTTGAGTCATATTTTGTAGCAGTGTTGTTTTCTCTTGTGAAACTTGCAAGCAAGTCACAACAGACTACAGATTTTTTTTGTCCATGGTAACCGTATTATCCACAGAAGAGAGGATTAGAGTGTTTAGTAACTTTAACATTTCCTCAACTCGAGCCATAGCTCAGACCTCACATGGTTTCGTGCAACTCCACCCTGTAACAATCAGACTAAAAAATGAAAACAAAAAATGGAGGGTGTCAGCTTCTACCGAAAATGCACCTGTTGACAGAAAAACATAAGTAAACTTAACAAAAGAACCATTTTCAAGTATACAGTTTCTTGTGAATGTGTTGTGGATGTTCTTGAATCTGTCAATCACTATGAGCTTCAACACCCAATAGTAAAGTCTTGTTTGTTTGGAATCAGAACAAGGTCCCAAATATGTATCTACAATGTCGTTTCATCAATTATAAAGGGCCAACAAACGACAACTCTGCTCTATCAATAAAGTAAACAATACTTTGCTATGTTGTATGTCAATCAACAACACACATGCATAACATGATTTATCATATTAGAATCTCTGAGGTTTTATCTATGAACACACAACTCCTAAACTCGATTATAATGGAAATGAAACATAATTTCTACCCATTAACACCATTAAGGATAGATGTTAATACTCCATATTATTTGCACATATTCAAATTGATATCAATTCAATGATAGAAAAACACATTTAAGGAAGTGCATAGCTGGAGGGTTATAAAATAAATATGAAAGGGCATCTTATTTATTCATGCAACCATCGCATTCTCTTTTCTCATGACATGCACACAACAAGATTAATGAAGAAGCCATAGAGCTATTTGACCAAATTTCATTGCCATAATTTATTTTTTGTGTACAACAAAAATTCATGAACTCAATAAAAGAGAAATGATTTCTCCTTCTCTATACAATAATTCTATATTCAACAATGCAAGTTTTTCGAGCTAATCTCTCACCATCTCTACGTCATAACATTAAAAACCAGTGGCCATACAAGTCAATAGAAAAGGCAGGTTGAGTTTTGGTTCTACGTTCCCAAACTAATCCACGGGATCTTCGCTCCTCGTCCACGTCTAGGACGCAATCAACACTTTTGTTATAACCCTAAATTGCTCTACACATGCATACCTGGCCTTTGGTCCTCTTACTTACATTTTTTTCCAAAGCACTGTTGAGTTGCTCTTCTTAAAAACCAATTTTTTGAAGATGTACATGCCCTGCACCATTACTGCCCACGTACATACGCTTGCTGCACCACTACAACTCGCATACATATGCATACTGCACCATTACAACCCACATATACTTGCAAAAGTTGAAAAAAAGAAGTTGCAAGGAATTCGTTGAGATTACAAGATATTGCGTAGTTTCCCAACTAATCCACCTGTTATAGCCCATCACCCAACCAAATAACCATACTTTTCCCATATAAAAGGAGGTGTTGGGGTCTCATTTTACATCTAGACATAAAAATAGTGAAACTCTGCCCGATTTCACATCCCCTCCTTGCCCAAGTCATTGCAACCCTTTTGTGAGAATTGCCTCAACATTCCATCATTTTCCCATTCTTCCTCCATCAGAACCCATTCACTTCCCAAGAAGAGATCATAAGGTTGAGAGGACAAACTTATACAAAGGTGCACTTGGATCTTGGTGAAGAGGAGCCCAAACCAGGTTTGTGAACGACATCCATCTTTGATTGTAAAGATATAATCATTGCGTTATTAATAAAATAATTACTTTTCCTGTCCCAAATCATGGTGTACTGAATGCTTTTATTGGTTTATGTTTTGACATTCTAACATCTAACCCTAATTTGTATATGGAATAACATTCTTGTCATTTGTTGTTTGTCAATATTTGGATGCAGGCCAACCCTGGGAGGAGGTGTGCAATCAACATAACTTCCAAGCGCGAGGAGGTCATCCCAAGACGTGGAGTAGAGGTATGGTTAACCGATCTCCCTCATCTTTGATTTTCTTGTATGAGTTTTGGTATGTTTGGGGGTAGTTTAGAGAAGTAGTTGAATTTTAGACGGTTAATTGATTTGCCTACATTCTAAAACCTGGTGTAGTCATAGGGGGGTTTTCCCCACTAGCATAACTGGCAACCATACTGGGGAAGCCTCTAGGGTTTTAGGGGATTTTGGGTTGTCTGATTGGTTTTTCTGCCTTTCGAGTTTCTATTGAGTCTTCTGAGTCTTTTAAGGGATTCTAGTCACCTTCAGGTGCCATACCAGTGCTCCGTGCCCTATAAGACTGTCTGTTTTCTTTCTTTTTAAAGGAATTACAAAGGTGTACGTGTCCTACTTTGGGTCAGCCCACGTACATACATGCCCTGATTAGTAAACAACCTGCGTACATACGTAGGCTGCTGAAGCAATAGTAGCGTACCTAGTTTAATAATTTTTTTTTGAAAAAGAGGCAGCCAACCTCTTTCCTGATTGAGGTTTATACTTCTCAGGGTTTCTTGATATAGTTCAGAGTCTTTGTTTTTACAACCATAGCTTGGGTTAGAATTCAGTTTACTTGTCTTTTTGAAGTTTCTTGTGTTTACTTCTAAAAGGGTTTTAAGCAAGTCTTTGAATGATTGATCTGGCTGTTTGGTTTCTTTTGTGATTCCCTGCGATCCACAGTAGGCCAAAGATCTATTTCAATCTTGTCTTGTTGTTCTTTTTACCCCTTTCATTTGCTTTGAGAAAAGAGAAATTTTTTTTTTTGTATTTTCTGTTTGAAGCAATTTCAAATTTTTTTTTTTTTTTCATTTTCAGTTTGGTAAAGTAGTTGGAGTTAGTTATTTTACTAGAAAGGACAAAAAGTTCATTTTTTAAAGTTCTTTACTGATTTCTTGAAACTTAAGTAGCTTGTAGTCAAGCGAAATTTCGTTTTAGGTCTTCTTTTTAAAGATCTTGAAAAAAGTTAGTTAACGAAAAGTTGGTTACAAAGAGTTAGTTATAAATCTTTACTTTTGACTAGAAGTAATTTTTCTTTCAAGTTTCGTCTTTTTCTCCTCTTTTCGTCTCTCATAACATCACTAGTTTCATTGCCATATCCTTTGAGTTAATAAAGCCATTAAAAAGAACGCTAAATATAAAATTAATTAGACTTTTATGTTTGTAGGGTCAACCAACTAGTTGAGGGCTAGGGCCTTGAATTAGGTTGGAGAGGAAACTCTTCAAGGTCGTTAAAAAAACATCAGATTCAGAGCTAGGGAGTGTTAAAGTCCAGTGACATGAAAGTTATCCGGGACCCCCCTCTAACACAGGGCTAAACACAAGGTCGCGTGAAGAAATGCAACAAAGATAACCCCTCCAAAGCCGAACTAAACGTAGTGGGGAACACATATTGATGATCTGTCGTGGGAATACTATCATCTGTATTGGCCTACGGAGCTTCGTGGACCTCGAATCCGTTCGAGATCCTCTGTTGTCTTCCAAACTACTTGATTTTGATACCCTCTGTAGGTTTCAGACTTGTTATCCTGCTCATTGTGGTCTACCCAACTATTGACTGTACCCACCTGGTGACTGTTTTCGAGCTGGCAAATTAGTTACCTATATTCTAAGGACTTACACAGGTGACTGCGGGGGTATACCACGCTACCTAGGGAAAACGTTGGGTCACACTTTTTAGATTATACTAAGAGGTTTCTTCCGTGTTCAAGTTGCACTTGCACCGGTAAGTTTCTCTACTGTTGGCTGGCGTAACTGTTCTTCCTACTAGATAGTGGTTTGATTGATTTATCTTATAGGAATTTTTCTAGTGTGTGCTTGGTTTTAAATGATAGTTAAAGCCTTACTGTTTCGTTGATATTTTCACAAAGTGGAAGATCAAGATCTCTGCCGGTTGCAAAGGCTTCAGGGCTTATCGTTGGTTGCAATAGAACCACCACCGCCACTGTTATGATGAAGAATTTACCAACAAGGGTCATTCGAAGCGACCGAGCCACATGAAACTATGCCTAAGCCTGCTCTGAGAGGAGATTACTCGACTCCAGAGGAACCTACTATTTCTGACCTTGGAGCAGAAGCTCTCGGGCTAGCCAACTCTATGATCATTGACTTGTCAGCACCCATCTTAGTACAAGCTGTCCCTCCTAAGGTGACACCTGTCGAGTGCTAGATAGTCTTACAAGCAACCATGGAAGAAAATGCTGCTACTTCGTCTGGGAGCCCTCACACTCCCTCTTCGACTACTACCACAGGGGGTATCTTGCCTCCTAACCCACCTTCGGACCACAGTGGTCTTGACTCCCTCTACCTTGGGTAGTGTTCCGATACTGTCATCTGCGACGACCATTGCTCTGTTTACACATAGTGTGACGGGCCCTCCTTTTTCATATGGGATGCCTGACTTTGATTCGAACTCAGTCCTTACCTACTCCACCTTACAGACCATGGGTCTGGGGGAAGGGAGCTCAAACGCTCCTGTGCAAGGGTCTATTGGGGGCACCTCAGTCTCCTTTAAAGTTATCCCTTATGGTGGGGGTCACATACCTCATTCATCCCCCTCGTTCGGTAATGATTTCCAGCAACCTATCGGCCCGAGTGCTAACTACATATTGTTTGGAGTAGGTAGTTTAGGACCTTTGTCTTACACTACGCCAGTGGGATCCATGTCATTCTTTTTATTTGACATGTTTGGTAATAATGCCTTTTCTTCGGCTTTCGTCTCGACTAGGGGAAACCCCATTTTTGGACAACAGAATCCTGTGTAGGGTACTATCCCTACACAGAGGGAAAGTACAAGAGTTTTCTCCTCATAAGGACTTTGGAATCCTTGGCAAGGATCAGTTCCCTTGCAAGGGATGTTGATCGGGGACAACCCCTTCCATGGTCAATGGAACCTCGAGCAGAGCTCAGTACCTATGCCCGTCGGATCAGTTGGGGGCATCCCCTTCCAAAATCCTTGGAACACAACACATGGAGCAATCCCCGCCCAATCCATGTTGTCCAATTACGGGAGTCAGCCTATGATTTCCCATTAAACACAGTTTCGGTATGCTAGTCAAGGCCACGGTTTCTACCAGAACCCTGGCCAACAACCCAACTTTTCCTAGCAACCTAGTGCCAGTCAAACTCTAGGCCCCCTTTTTCCCGTACATAGTACCCAAACCAAACTATCATTTCTAGAAACACTACATTTTCCAGACTTGTCAAGGTTGCTTAATGACCCAATTTGTCATGATCCGCGTTGGCCCCCCATGCCGACTAAGTTTTCCTTAGACATTCCAAAATTTGAAGGCAAGCTTGGCGAAGACCTAGATGATCATGTGACAACTTTCCACTTGTGGTGCTCATCAAAATCACTGGAAGATGACTCCATAAAGTTGCACCTATTTCAACACACTCTTATGGGGGGTGCCACAAAATGGTATATTGAGCTTGACCTCTCAAGGTATTCATACTTTAACGACCTGGAAATGGTTTTTCTAAACCATTTCCATCTACCCATGAGATACAAATCCGACACTAAATTGCTAGCCAACTTTGAGTAGACTAAGGCTGATCATATCTCTAATCACATATGAGAATGGTGGCGTCAGAAGAGCTTGATTAAGGTACATGTCCCACCAGATTTCTTGCTGGAGTGGTTCCTGAAGTTCTTGGTACCAGTTGTATCCAAGGATGTTGCAACTTCGGGAGTGTTTTCAGAGGAGGAGGCGATAATGAGAGCGCAACAACTCGAACTGATTTACTCTCAATCTAGATTACTCTATGAGATCTTGCCAAATGCACCACATTCCATCCTCGACAAGGCCAAACAAAAGTCTGTACCACATGTCGATGGTATAGTGGGCTCAACACAAGGAAAGTCCACCGATCTGTTGTCAAATCAAATACAACAATTGTCGATACAACAGACGACAGCTAGCCAACTGTTCCCCCTACCCAAATGTCGGACGTACATAGTGTATAGTCAACGAACCCAAAGGCCAACCAACAACCTGAAGGAAAGAAAAAAAAATGGAAAAAGAGGGGTAAAGGGGACAAAAAGGCTAATAACAACGCTGGCGAGGGAAAAATAGAGAAGAGAAAGTCAAAGTATCTGTGTAACCTTTGCACGGAGGACCATACAACTCACATGTGCCCTTGACTTGTGGAGGCCCATAAGCTATTGGTGCAACAACAACCTGCTGTGCTGACGAACCCATTTCCACATGGGAAAAACATGGCTCAAGCTTGAGCATATTCGAGCATGAAAGGGGGCATTCAGGGACCTCCCGCATCTACTGGTAATACCTCGATCGTGAATGTTTACATGTTGAAAGGTGACGCTCACATAGCGACTAGGGCACGTGATTACAAAATTCTAGAATCTATCGAAAAGGGTAAATAAACCACAAACCCACCAGTTCCTCTCCAGATTGAGAAGATGATGGGAAAAACAATGACACACATCTGCAAAGGTGTGTTCAAGAAAGCTTCTCATAATCTGAATGCGAGGGTTGCCCATAAATACTCTATTGTAGAGGATTTGCACAAACCCCTTGTGCGATGTCTGCTTTGGAGGTCCTCTAGAGCTTCCCTTCGCAAAGAAAGGCTTTGTTATCTGCCTCAGGATCTGCAGAGACTTGTAACCCAGGAGTGATCATTCTCGATCCAACCGAATTGAAACCTTGTCTTCCTTACCACGTTGTGTTTCAGATAGTAGTGGCTTACACCACAAAATCTTTTACTCAAAATATCTTCCACATGGTTGTTGACGAGGGTGCCTCAACTTGGGTGATGTCCCTAGCGTGTTGGAAGGCCATTGGCCAACCCATTTTGTCTCCATCACCTACATTTCTTATGACATTCGACGATCATTCGTTTAGACCACATGGAATCAATCCTTCTTTCCCCGTGCAGTTAGGACGGAAGATCGTGTGTGTCGAAGTTGAAGTGGTTGACGCACCTATCAACTACAACCTTTTGTTAGAAATGAGTTGGACCTATGCGATGCATTGGTTCTTGTTATTTCCACACGAGGGTTAAATTGTGACCATTGAATAGTTATCCTTCTCTTATCCCGACCCTTCATCGGGGGAATCCACGATCCTGATGATTGATAATCCTCATCCCGACACTGTCAACATAGGGGTTGGTTTGTGTCCATCGTTGATGGGTACTTTCGATTACCCACCTCCTTCCAGTGATGTCAAGCTTATATCGGCTTCCCCTGACCAACCTAGGTATGACATTTTCCAAATGTTTTCGTTTCAAATGACTTACTTTCATGATCTGTGGACTCTTCCTTCCCCATTAGCCTCGATGGAAGGGATAGGACATTTTGGCATGGCCATGCCTTTGTCCATGGCAGAAGTTGCATACAACATTTTCCAACAAGCTTCAGTCAACCCCGATCTGACTCCCGCATGGGAGTTAGATCCAGTTCTCGAGCCTATCTGGGCTCAAGGTTCCCTTTCCACTATAGATTCTTTAGACCTAGTCTTTCCCTCAGATGAGGCAATTCTTGAGGCATTGACTGGTCCAAACAGACCCTAGGATGATCTCCATCATAGATCTTATTTCCTCCCAGAGTTAAGAAGAATAGAGGCATGTGAATTTGTGTTAACTATGACTGGAGATAGGTCTTGTCCTATTAATCCTCTGGCTACGGACATAGTTTACGCCAAGGGTAATATGGCGAGTATCAACGAAACGATCCCTATAGATATCTCCAAAACCTGTGGCATCATGGAGAATGTTTTCGTCAGAGCGGACTCCTCCCCCAAAGAGATTCAAATTTATATGAAGTTATTTAAGGAATTCCATGATGTTTTTGCTTGGTTTTACAAGGAAATGCTAGGCACAGATCCAAGAATTTTCGAACATGAGATAACGACTTATCCCGACGCCAAGCCGGTTCGACAGAAGCTTCATCTGGTGAATCCTCAAAAAGTAGAAACGATTAAGGTTGAAGTAGAGAAACTTCTTAAAGCAGGTTTTATCTACCCCATGCAGTTGACAGAATGGGTGTCAAACCCCATTCTGGTTAACAAAAAATAGGGTACGATTCGCGTGTGCATGGAATTCCATGACTTAAACAAGGCATGTCTGAAAGATAATTTTCCCACCCCATTCATTGATCAGATTGTCTATGAATGTGCAGGCTGTGAGGTCTTTTCATTCATGGATGGATTTTCGGGATATAACCAGATTCAGATCAAACCCGAAGACCAACATAAAACAACTTTTATTTGTCCTTGGGGCACATTTGCATATCGTAAGATGCCTTTTGGCCTGAAGAATGTTGGAGTCACTTTTCAGTGGGTCATGTATTTTTATTTCCACGACCTTAGACATATAGTCGAGGCATATCTTGATGATCTAGCATCAGGCTCTCACAAGAGATCTGATCATCCCGCACACCTCCGACTAATATTCGAATGATGTTGCTACTATCAGATTCATTTGAATCCTAACAAATGCAGTTTCTGCATGACGTTAGGTCATCTCTTAGGTTTCATTATTTCGACAACAAAGATCATGGTCAATCCTCTTAAGGTTGAGGCGATAGTTCAGTTGCATCCCTCATGCACAATACCCCAGCTTCAGAGCTTACAGGGGAAAGCAAACTTTCTTTGGTGTTTTGTCGTGAACTACACCGAGATCACTAAAGGGTTCATACATCTACTGAAAAAGGGAGTCCCTTTCTGTTGGGACGAAGCTGCTAAACACTCTTTCAAAGTGTTGAAACATGCCCTTACGTCTGCCCCTTTGCTCTGGCCTCCCGATTATAACAGGGATTTCTTGTTGTACTTGGCCACTGCAGAGTCGACCATCAACATGGTCTTGGTTCAGGAGGATGATTTGTTCGATCAGCATGTTATTTATTACCTGAGCCAAGGCCTATTTGGGCCAGAACTCAATTATTCCCATGTTGAGAATATTGCTTTGGAAGTAGTGAATGCTGTCTAGCGATTCCGTTATTATATTCTTCTTTGCAAGACCAACGTCGTTGCCATTTTGAACCCCTTTCAATATGTGTTGACACGATGGGTCATTGGCAGAAAAATCAGTAGATGGATTATAATCCTCCAGGAATTTGACTTGGATTTTGTTTTCGTGAAATCCAAAAAGTTGTTGGTCTTTGCAGAACTTATTTCGAAACTTCCGGTTGAATCTAGTGATGACTCGCCTGAAGAGTCGCCTATCAGAGGAGGTCTTTTTCTGATTGCATCTTTGGACCCTTGGTATGGAGATATACTAGCCTATCTCCAGACTTTGAAGTGCCCCTGCTTCTGCTTCCTGTGACGAGCATTGACAAATTCACCATCAAGCATGAAACTATCTCATACTCAATGACACTTTGTATTGTCGAGGTGTAGATTGCATTCTTCGCTGATGCCTTATAGATGAGGAAGCATAGCTCGTTCTGAATGATTTCCACACTAGAGCATGTGGTGGTCATTTGTCTGGGTTGGAAACAACCCAAAATATTCTACGTGTCGATTACTTTTGGCCTATGTTAATCAAATATTGCGTGGAGTCGGTCAAGAAGTGCCACCCGTGTCAGATCTTCTCTCAGAAGATGAGCGCACATCCTACTCCCATGTTTCCTGTCATCATTGTTGGTCCCTTCACTAAGTGGGGTATTTATTTTACTACATCTCACCCGGATTCAGCCAAGGGGCATCGTTATATCAACGTAGCGGTAGACTCATTCGCAAAGTGGGTTGAGGCTATGCCAACATTCAACAATGATGGAGAAACACCGACTCTCTTCATATTTAACTATATAGTAGCAAGGTTCGACATCCCGAAGGAGATTGTCAATGACCATGGAAGTCACTTCCAAAACAAAATGATGACCAAGTTAACATCAAAGCTTGGGTTGAGGCAAGAACATTCATCACCCTACTACCCACAAGCGAATGGTCAGGTCGAAGCTGTGAATAAGTCTCTCAAGACTATTCTTCAGTGGACGATCAATTCTACCAAGTCAAATCGAAATTTGATGTTGCACTCGACATTATGGGCCTACCGAACATCTGTAAAGACTACCACCAGTTTCTCACCTTTTCAACTCGTATATGGGCTGGAAGCAGTATTGCCTATTGAGTACCAGATCCTGTCTTTAAATTTGGTAGTAGAGTTACTGCCAGAAACTTCATCGGTTGAGGAACGCCTATTATATCTCGAGAAACTCGATGAGCAGTGTCATGATGCAGCCTCGTCCAATGAGGCTCATTAGCAATGAGTCAAGTGTCAATATGATTAGTCCGTTCATCCTTGGATTTTCTCCAAAGGTGATCTTGTCCTGGTCTACAATGAAGACAAAGATCCCATGGGGGAAGGCAAGTTCAAACCCATGTGGTTCAGAACTTTCATGTTGAAAGAGGTCTTAAAGAAGGGCGCTTACCATCTAGTTTAATTTGAGGGAAATGCCTTGGCAGAGCCTAGAAATGGTCTCTACCTCAATAAGTATTACTCTTAGGTTGGTCGCTTGGGTGACTTCTTGCACATATGTATAGTTCTTATACCGTTTTTTTTTGTCTTTTTCGTTTTATGGGCGTGTTGTTATTTATGTCTTCCTTTTTACTATGGCATATTTCAAGTGAATTGAAGGTGTTCTTTGGGTTCACAGACATCGCTAGTCGACACACTCGGAGGCTTGCTTTCGCAGCTTGGGTGATTTTCACACATGAAGGCCAATTGCTATCTTCTGGAGGTATCTGTCTAAGTGATGCCATAAACAATGTCATCGAGTACAACGCAGTGATAGAGTTTCTTTGTGATGCTTTGTCACATGGAATTGCTCACCTTTAGGTCTACTTAGATGCTCAACTAGTTGTGTCCCAGTTAAATGGATTTTACCGCGTATATGATCCTACTTTACACCGACGTTTCCTTAGGATACGTATCTTATAACATTACTTTAATTACATTACGTACATCCATGTTCCTAGGAGATTAAATCAAATGACATATACTTTAGCTAATCAAGTATTAGATTGGCATGTTGCACACACATACACATGTACATACATTTGTAAACAATGCAATCCATAAGACAAAATAAGATGTATATATATATATATGTGTGTGTGTCAAAATGTCATGAGTACATAGGTGGGCACAAACGCCTCAAAAATAAGGTATGGTATACATCATGGAGCTTATGCCCTAAAAAATATACAAAAGGTGCCCTCGGCACATAATAGTCTGGCCTATCTAAGCTTGGGGCCTATTTCCCCTACCGTAGTGAACGATGACGTTGGCCAAACATCGAGAAAGATGGACCTAAGTACGTGGCACCCCCACTACATGAGCCTGCATGGAAGGCGCGAGATCCTCGATCTCAGCCATAGGAACTGTACGAGTGAGCGCGGTGAGGTTCCACTCTACCCACCTCAAAACTCTCTCAGCCTATCCGGCTGGAGGTCCCCCTGTGACTGCTGGTCTACCGACTGTTGTTAGTCCCACCTCTAGTCAAGGATGTCGCCGAGTCCTCGTGAAGTCTGTCGAGTGCACTGGTCCCACATCTGTACATAACAGATACAAAAGTCAGTACTCTGATGCATATAAAAATGATATATATAAAAGAAATGAAAAATTAAATAACTTTAAAAAACTTGTACCTAGCTCTCCTCACTCATCTCTGGGAGGTATGGGCATGTATGGATCCCTGGAGACGTTGATTCCAACATAGGGGTAGTCCTCTATTGCTGGAATATGTCATGCCCACCAATCAAATAATTTGTCGTCAAAGGCCTCTATGGTCCTCCCTCCCCCCTGTGCTTCCCATCGGCATACTGCAAGGAAGGAGACCACATGCCCCCGTACAGTCTCTCCGGGACTCAGACTGAGCACTCTCTCGAAGAAGAACGAGCAAAGGATAGTGACAAACCCAAAGTTCTTGTTGTTGCGCTCAGGACACTATGTCAACTGCCTCTTCATGCATGTGAGAATGGTCGTACTCCAGTCATAGATATGTGCCTCCTAGCACTTAATAACACAATGCATGTGCACCCAGGAAGCCTAGTGAAGGGATGTAGATCCAATAATCCTCCCAATAAGTAGTAAGATCACCCTCAGTTTCAAACTGGTGATCTTATGAATAGGAACTTGAGAACCTACCTTATCAGTGTCAACCTCACAGTACATCCTGATGTAGTCCTCAATGTTGAAAGGCCGAGGGGGAAAGGTCCGCAGATTGACTGGTTCCCATCTCCTTGAGAGGCCAGTCAAGAAGTAAACATCCTCAGTTGTTGGAGTCAACGACTGCCCCTCTATCATGAATTCCTCTGCATACGGATGCTAGTAATCAACCAGGGTATTCAACAGCCTGGGTTGTGCCCTCATAAATGGACACCGAAAGAACTTCCACAACCCACATTGTTTTAATGCGACAATGGAAACAAGGTCCTCATCGACCAGTATATCAATGTCCTCATGTTCCCTCTCCCTCCAATGGATATACATCATGTTCCATGGAAAATTAAAAGGAAGTTAGCTCTTGCATTTTAAATTTTTCAAGCCTTTTGAGGGTGTACGCGGGCTCTCTTGGCCAAGTCACATATGTACTCAGCCAGACTATTTTCTTCATGAGTACATACGCGGGCTGTCCTTGGACAACTCACGTACACGCAGGGCCTCTCTTTTTGGGAGAGCGTGCCCCCTAAAAACAAAAAACAAATGCATAAAGGAAGAATGGAAATGTAGGAGGGATGAGTTTGTACTTACTTGGTCCGAGAAGAAGGTCATTTCGTCCTCTGAATCTCCCAGAATCAACTTCTTTAGCAATGGGGATTTTTTACCTTTTGGTTAATTTTTAAAATGCAATGGTGAAAATGAGTTGTGAGCTCCTATTTATAGACTTTTTTGGCCCTTTTTGCCACTTTTTTGACCCCCTTTGTTGTTTTTTCTGGATTGGAATTCATTTAATTCCATTCCTGAGTTTCTTATTGGATGTTACAATATGCTTTTCTTTTGGTTTGGTGACTTTTTGGGAGATGGGTCACTTTCAAGGTCCTTTGGTAAAAAGTCATTTTTCCAACTTTTTGCATGTAAGTTAGGATTTCAACTCCACTTTCTGCATCTCGTTGTCTTTTCCGCTTTTCCATAGGATCGATCCCATCGAAGTGCGACACAAAACCGTCATTGCTTCTTTAGAAGTGTCGTTATAATTAGGTGGTAGAGCCTACCTCTACATGGATGCCCTAGATAGATCCTTATTGCATTTTGGCATCCATGCTGTCTGTAATGACTATAGGCTCGAGAGTCCTTGTTAGTCCTTTCATGGTTACAAGATTGAGCCTCATTTTTCTGATGCACCATCACTCTTAGTCTCACCCTCGAGACTCCCAAAAAGAGCATGCTTTGTTGTCTTTCAAGCTCGCTTTGAAATACGAAAACAACATCCTACGAGACTACATTTATGCTTTTTGATCTTGTCTGGATTAACTGAGAAAAGTAACCTTCTGGAGTCTTCTTTAAGCCCTTTTCAAAATTTCTAAACATGAAAATATTTTTGAGCGATCTTGTTGTCCTTCATGCTCGCCGAACTCAAATTTGAAGGCACGTCTGTCTGACGGTATTTTACCGCTTTTTCGGTCTGGATGGTCAATTGTATGAATAAAGGTATACTCTAGGAACCTCGGTTCGCTATAAGAATATTCTCAGGTATAAGTTTAACCCTTTTTCAGGCCCGAGGGACTAAATTTACGAAAAAGGAACATTCTCCTTAGTTTTGGTTTATCACCTTTTTCAGGCCTTGGAGATTATTTATGAAAAAGGAACCCCCACAAAGTCCATAGTTAAGCTCTTTTTAGACTCCCTAAAATTGAAAAGATCGTCAAGTTACCTTGTTCCTTCACACTCGTTAAATTGGTCCAGAAGAACATCTATTGACATGATTTTACCCCTTTTTCCGACCTGTAGATTATGGAGGGAAAAGGTATGCCTCGAGAGATTCGTCTCGCGGGAGAGTTCTCCTATGTAACTTTTATACTTTTTCGAGATAAGGAGACTAAATTCAGAAAAAGGATATGAGTCCATAGTTAAGCTCTTTTCAGACTCCTTAAAATTGAAAATATTGCCGAGTGATCTTGTCTTTGTCACACTCATTAAAATGGTTTTGAATAGACGTCTTTTTGGTGCCAGTTTACCCCTTTTTTGAAGCGACTAGACTATCTCCGAAAAAGTTACTCCTTGGAGTCTTCTTTTACAATTTTTCAGACTCTCTAAACGTGAAAAAACCACTAAGCTTACCTTCTATGGGCTTGTTAAATATTACATTGAAGGGGGTTTCATTGTGCCTTCCTAATCACATTTGCATCTCTACGTCTTTGGCCTAATTTCGGCTCCATGTTTGTTTCAACTGAACCTTTGAAGCATGCCTTATACGCAAGCCTTGTAGCACTTTTCCTCGGTGACCTGACACCTTGACCCATGGAGGAATTTTCCCGAGTGTCCTTTTTCTGCACATGTCTCCTTGCTCTGAGCATTAGTGTGTTCCTTGCACCTGGAACTAGTATGCTTGCTTGCGACACTCATTCCTCCTTTGTAACGTAGCATTCTTTTATTATTTTTCAAGGTCTTTAAAAATTGAAAAAGACAAAAAAATAAAAAACCCAAAAAAAAGGGACAGGAAATATATATTCTTTTTTGGCAACACAATGAGTCACCCTTGGAAAAAGCACATCCTTTCGTTTGTTTGTCAAGCATTGGGATATAGTATGACCTTAGGAATTTGTTCTCGCAACATAGATTTGTGTCCTCCTCTATTTGGTTACTCTTCCAAACACATGGAGAGTTCACATTGCCTCCTGCATCGTGAACTTATGTCAATGTCATGCTTCCCGAGTCTGATCATCTTTCGTGCTTTTTTCCTAGGGAATTTTCACCCAACCTGAGTCATCCTTTCTACATTTTGTCTCTTGACCTCATGAGTCGACCATCCTGAAAGTCCAGTCAAGTCCTGATTCAAAATCAACGAAGTTCTCTGCCTGATCATCGAGATCCTCTTCTCTTTTCTCGACGAGCCGTCGAAGACCTTTGGGTAGTGAAGTCATACACTCACATTGTACTCCTACCCGAGTTTTGAAGATCTTGAAGTTGTTGCTTGAGCTATGAATATCTCATCTCCAACCATCAGACATTATTGGCTTCTTGAAGATGGATACTATACTTGTATATATTTTATTTTGAGATGTAGATCTGTTGTGTATTGCTCGCGGATACACTTTATATAGTTATATGTCATGGATCCACAATGTATTTGATTGGAAGCCACGATTTATTTCATCTCAAGCATGGGTATGCCCACCTCAGAGAGACAATTTTTATTTTTGTAGATGACACCTCCCAAACTCTAGTCCCAGGATCACTTGTTTTCGTACATTGGTGAATATTTTGTAATGTATTTCGGCCATCAGATGCTCTTATGACCTCACACATTAGGGGGCATATGTTATAGCCCTAAATTTCTCTACACATGCATACTTGGCCTTTGGTCCTCTTACTTACATCTTTTGCGAAAGCACTACTGAGTTGCTCGTCTTAAAAACCAATTTTTTGAAGATGTACGGGCCCTGCATCACTAATGCCCGAGTACATATTCTTGCTGCACCACTACATATCACATACATACGCATGTTGCACCATTACAACCCACGTATACTTCCAAAAGTTGCAAAAAATAAAAAGTTGCAAGGAATTCGTTGAGATTACGGGCTATTGGGTAGTTTCCCAACTAATCCACCTGCTATAGCCCATCACCCAACCGAATAACCATCCTTTTCCCATATAAAGGAGGTGTGGGGGTCTCATTTTACATCTAGACATAAGAATAGTGAAACTTTGCCTAGTTTCACATCCCCTTGTTGCCCAAGTCATTGCAACCCTTTTGTGAGAATTGCCTCAACATTCCCTCATTTGCCCATTCTTACTCCATCAGAACCCATTCACTTCCCAAGAAGATATCAGAAGGTTGAGAGGAGAAGCTTATACAAAGGTGCACTTGGAGCTTGGTTAAGATGATCTTGGCCCAGGTTCGTGGACGACATCCGACTTTGATTGTAAAGGTATAATCATTGCGTTATTAATAAAAGAATTACTTTTCCTGTCCCAAATCATAGTGTACTGAATGATTTTATTGGTTTATGTTTTGACATCATAACATATAACCCTAATTTGTATATGGAATAGCATGATTTTTGTTTGTTGTTTGTCAATCTTTGGATGCAGGCCAGCCTTGGAGGAGGCATGCAGTCAACACAACTTCCAAGCGTGAGGAGGTCATCACCAGATGTGGAGTAGAGGTATAGTTACCCGATCTCCCTCGTCTTTGATTTTCTTGTATGAGTTTTGGTATGTTTGGGGTAGTTTAGAGAAGTATTTGAATTTTAGACGGTTAATTAATTTGCCTACATTCTGAACCCTGGTGTAGTCATAGGGGGGTTTTCCCGCTAGCAATTGCTATCAAAGTCACCGTGTAAGCCAAAGAAGATAAAATGTTTCTTGCAATGAAAACAACCTAAATTTGAGCTAGAAAGTTGAATTCAAGGAAGTTGTACACATGATGGCTCAAAGATGGCTGATTTATGGCATTAAATGGTTGAATTCCTCAATTATCCTTTTGTTGTCAATTTAAAATGGATCGAGTTGATTCTAGTGTTAGATGATGATATTTCGTTAGAGCTTTGTAGAGCTCAAATAAATGATGGGAAGAGTCATTTCTTGTCAGGACCTTAAGATATGGACTGGGTCCAACTTAACTTGGATCGGGTCACGTTATAAGAAAATGAATCCACCCCAGGATAGTATATAAGTGGCTCACATAAACACAATGGAAATAGGTGGTAGTTGTCGATATGAATTCCATGGCACTGTCTGCCTTCATGGATTATGAAAACCAAACCTTGTTCATTGGTGGATTATGAGGATGAGCCATGGTCTCCTTGTCCTTCGATAAGAGAGATCTAGCAGTTTACAATGATTTCGATAAGAGAAATCTCGCACCTGAGCCATAATGTTTGAAAAGATTCTTTGAAAGAGGTGGAAAACCCTAAGATGTCTAATGTGAATACAGAGATAAACCATAGTAGAAACATGACTCGAAAAAAGGCATATACCTATTAATGACTAGATCGAAAGTGGTTACACTCAAAGAATAGACTAGAGCACTAGAAGGTAGACTAACCCACATAGATTCAAGCAGAGGGAAAATTATGCATACATGGAACCAACTTGTGCAATCAGAAAAACCTAATGTACAAGGAGACTAGTGGAGGTAGGCGTTTCAACACGAGGAAGTTGGATCTGAAGGATGATAGAGGAGTTTTCTATACTAGGAAAAAAATAGCTATGGAGAACTACCATAGGGTAAATTTCAACCCGAATAACTATGAGATCTGATACCACTGTTGGAAACATGGATTAGATAAGTGTGTATTGCATTTATTAATCAGTATGATACATGTTTATATACATTGATGTCACCGTTGGATTCAATTCCCAAGGTCTCTTGGAATCTCAAAGACCATTACAAAAACTTGACTATTCACATTATGTCGGGTGAGTAACCAATAGCGAGGATGTACGCAGGTTTTAGTAACTGAATGAACCAGTCCCAAGACCTTTCAACCTCAATTAAATCATATATTACCAATGCTTTAATCAACTCTTGGTGAAAAAGACTTTTCTTTGCTGTTGCGGGATGTGTCTGAATTCTCTTAGACATCTTAGATAGGATTTTCAATAAGAAATAGGGAAAATTGAGAGGATAGTCACCATTCACATGGATTAGCAATATGATATGATAAATATGAACTAGAGAAAAATGCCCCTTTCATGTGATGTACCTGTGAATGATAATGAGGGCGGTTTTCCATTCCTTCCTCACCCAACTGTGTGGGATGCCTTGGATCCAATTAGGGTTTTGTCTTTCTGGGATTAAAAATTGGTTAACAAATTCCATTGATAATGTTTATTTCTTCCACCACCTCTCGTCGTATACTGGTAGCCTGCATGTTGTTTATATGGAGTTCTATGTCACATGTATGATGAGCCTACCCACAATTGTTTCAAAACCATTGAAATTCTGTGCAAAGATAATGGAAACCTGCTCATCATGACTCAGAAATGTTGAGAAGAAATCGAACCAGCCTACATCTTTAAAATTATGTTACATTTGAGGATAAGATTCAAGTAATTCAATCCCCTTTGGCTCTAACCTGGTTATCTTCCCACTCTTCTTTGGTTCCATGACACTGATAAAACTCTGCTGAAGATTTTTGAGAATGTTTAGGGTTCGATCACTAGCTTTTGAAAACTGTCGAATTCTGGGAGTTATTCTTTGACCTGCAGAGAATTCATGAAATAATATACATACTAAAAATATATAGATCATGATTTCATACATTGATAATGATAATCGAGAATGGTGATTTGATATCAGATTGGCACGTACAACCTGATCCTTCGAATGAGTTGTCATCACTGCAAAACATGACTCGATGTTCATTTAAACTACTTCTTTACTGACTGAGTTTGTATTGACCCAAGGTTCATGTCTGTTCGGGTTTCCAACAGTGATCCATGTGGATATCGGTGGCCACCCACCTTTTCCAACTGGCTCAAAACAATTTTCTGACAATTTTGGCAATTTACTATTTTTAGCAGTTTTAACTTCCGGGGCCATTTTGAGGGCCTAAATAAAGGTTTTTCGGGATTGATATTCTCAATGATAGCCGAAGGCATGATTGAGCCCCAAAAATTAATATCCTCGACGATAGCTTTCCAATGGACTATCATACACCTAAAACGAAGATCGTATGAAAATGTTATGACCCCAGGAAGTTGATGTACTAATTTACCCAAATGGGGCCCACATGACTTTTGGCGCTTCATATCGTAGGGTTAGATTTTTGGATGTATAGGGTTTTTGGCATTCATGTTTATTGTAAAAATGCCTTCAAAGCCTCATTGTACTCATCTTCTGGTGAATGAGCACAACCGTCACATCTCTTCTCAGAGATAAGCTGCCACCATTCCAACAAGCTTGTTTCCGCTGCATTTTACAGTTTCAACTTATTTCCTTATTGAATAGAAAACCAGTTTTACTGTATCTCTGTTATTTTGTGTTAAGCACCTGTTAATAATCTGTAGTCATTTCTTTCTACTCATAAAATCCATATCAGTGGTATCAGAGCGGTCTTCTCCTTGTCGTCTTAATGCATGTCCCCAACGAGGTCGGAGAAGACAGAGTTGGGTCTCGAGCTTGTTTCTCTTGAGTACAAAAGATCTTGCACACCCAAGCTACCTCTCATGGAAGGATAAAAGAAATATGACAGGACATGAGATCCTTTCATACTAATGATTGAGGAATCCCTCACACAACAAATGAACGAGATGATGGATAGTTTCGCGCAAATCCTTCGGCGGATACCAACATGAGACACATCTTCTTTGAGCAGAGGCACCACCCCCTTCAAGGTACAAATAAACTTTGATATTCCTATATTTGAAGGTCAGATAGACAAAGATGTTGTATGAAAGTGGTTGAATCTACTAGAAGGGTATTTTTCTGTCCATAACTTTTCGAATAGAGAAAAGATTTCTTTTGTGCTCCTCAAAGACATTCCCCATGTCAAAGATTGGTGGGAAAATTCCTGTGAGCAAAAGGAAACAGAGGAACCCTCATTATTTACAGTCACGACCACTTGGGAATCCTTCAGGGATTCTATTAAGGAACAATACTACCCTGTCGGAAGTTATGATGACTTGTATACCAAATGGACCACACTGCGGCAAGAAAGAGACCAAACCGTGCCAGATTTCACAAATATATTTCATACCTTGCACACCAAGTTGGGTATCAAAGATTCAAAGCGACATATGGTGCTCAAGTATCATGACGCTTTACATAGATACATCCAAACTGAAATGGAATGTTTGGACATATCATCCTTGGGCGCATCCTACCAATATGTCATCAAAATCGAGCAAAAGCTCAAACAAAAGACATGAAAATTTGGGCCTGGGAGCCCCTCACAACAAAAGCCAGGAAAGGGCGGCCCCAACCCACAGAAAAAAGGATATAGCAAAGATGCACAGTATCATGACAACTAGTCCAAGCCACAAGATAAGAAGGACATCGAAAAAGACAAAGAAAGATACCGGGAAGTGGTGCGACTTCCATAAGAGCCCTTGGTATAACACTGTTGACTGCTGCTCAAAGAAGTCCCTGGTGGCCGAAGTGAAAGCCTCTGAATCAGATTAGGGTTCAAACTCTAAGACAGAACTAGAAAGGGGAAGACAGATCATTGATGCAGAACCCAGTGCCACCGTTTCTACCACCAAGCTCCATTCTGGTGAACTAGATGAGCCAGAAGAAGGAGAACGCCTCTTCCATTCACAAATGTGGGTAAAAGGAACCCCGTTTCACTTTATCATGGATAGTGGTAGCCATAAGAGCCTCATATGAGCAGAGGTCATCAAGCGCCTGGCCCTGTCGACAATACCACACCCACAACCCTACACCATTGGATGGCTCCGCCAAAGAAGCGATCTCCGTGTCAACCAACAGTGCCAACTGTCGTACGACATCAAGACCTTCAAAGATGAGGTATTGTGTGATGTTTCTCCTCTCGAAGTTTGTGATGTTATTTTGGGCCAACCGTATTTATGGAAACATCATGCTATATATGAGTCTAGGCCTCATAGTGTTATTATTACTTTGAATAGGAAATTGTACAGGATACCCGAGGTAGTCCCACCTAGTGCTATTTCCTTGATCTCTGCTAAGCAATGCAGGAAGGTCATCTATCAGATGGGGAAGTTTGTCTTCTTCATGATTCGCTCTCAGAATCAGTGAAAGATCATAGCCACATCTAGGGTCTCTGCGGTCAACCTCTCCACATAGCAGAAGCAAGTAGATAAGGTCGTGGAAGAATACTCATATATCTTCTCCTCACCTACCGGGGTACCTCTGCATTTCCAGGCCAAGCACCCCATCGATTTGACCCCCGACGCACTGCTGCCCAATGGGCCAGTCTATCGCTACTCTCTGTTGGAGAATGAGGAGATCAAGTGATAGATATAATCCACAATGGGTACATTCATCCCATCTCATCACCTTATGGGATCCCAATCGTGTTGGTACATAAGAAAGATGGAACTTGGTGACTTTGCATTGATTACTGGGCTTTGAATAAAATCATAGTAAGAAACCGGTACCCGATTCCCATAATTGATGACCTTCTTGATCAACTCACGGGGGCTAAATACTTCAGTAAGATTGATTTGAAGTCTGGCTACCACCAGGTCCCGATAGAATAGACAGATGTATGGAAAACCACTGTCAAGTCAAATGAAGGCCTTTTTGAATGGTTGGTCATGCTTTTTGGTTTGACAAATGCTCCAACCAATTTCATGAGGATGATTGACAATATCCTACAACCATTGACCAATAATTTTGTAGTGGTGTATTTGGATGAAATTCTCATTTACAACAAGACTTGGGTCGAACACTTGCATCATATTCAACAGGTTCTGCACACCCTGTGGTAGCAAAAGTATATGCCAACTTGGAAAAATTCTCCTTCAGCATGGACAAGGTCCATTACTTGGGCTACATAATTTATCAGCATCATGTACATGTGGATCTAGCCAATATCCAAGTCATCCGTGACTGGCGATCCCCAACCACACTCACTGAGCTTTGGAGCTTCTTGGGCCTTGCCAATTTCTACCGTAGGTTCATGTTGGGATTCTCCCATATTGCATGGGCCCTTAGAAAAATAACCAGGGGTGGTGGTAAGGTGAAATTTACGTGGTGCCAATCCCAACAACAAGCGTTCGACGATTTGAAGCAACGCTTGTGCTCAGCCCCAGTACTTTCACTACCAGACCTGCAACAACCCTTTGAGATCGAGACAAATGCTTCAGACTATGCAGTGGGCACCATTCTCACTCAGCATGGCCACATAGTGGCCTATTATAGTGAGACACTATCAGATGCTGTCCGTAAGCACCCTACTTACGACAAAGAAATGTACTCCATTGTGCAAGCCTGCCGCCAGTGGAGACATTACATTCTTGGGAAGGAGACAACCATCCACACTGATAATAAGCCATTGCAGTTCATGTAGACACAAGGAAAATTCCAGAATGATCGCCATCAAAAGTGGTCCACATACTTGTAGCAATTCCACCTCAACATCAATTATAAAATAGGAAGCACCAATCACGTCGCTGATTGCCTTAGCAGACCACCAGTCATGGTACTAACCATGGTGCTAGAATCCTACGACCATGAGACCTTTGGATGGCCCCAAATATATGAGACAGACCCAGACTTTGCCACCACCTACCGAATGTTGGGTGCAAACATAGTTGTCAATAATTTCCATCTTTAGGATGGGTTGTTGTGTCGTCTGGGCCATATCTGTGTTCCATCAAGCGAGCGAGCGAAGACGATATGGGAATCCCACTATAGTCGGGTGGCAGGACACTTTAACATCGAAAAGATAGTGGCGATGCTACAAAAACATTTCTATTGGTCAAAACTTTGAGAGGAGTTCAACAAGTATATTAGGTCATGGACTGCCTGCGCTATTGCCAAACTGACCACTAAGAAACAGAGCCTGTAAACCCCTCTTCCTACTCCTGACAGGCCATGGGAATCCATCTCAATGGACTACATGTCAGGCCTCCCGTCTACCAAGTGGGGAAATGACTATGTTTTTTTGGTTGTTGATCGCTTTTCTAAGATGGTGATTCTGGTTGTCTGCAAGAAGAACATCACAACAGAGGCCACTGCCAAGATCTTATTTGAACGAGTTTGGGTACATTTTGGAATCCCATAAACCATTGTATCATATCGAGACAGTCGATTTATCAACACATTCTGGTCGAGCCTCTGGTCACTACTGGACACCAAGCTAACCAAATCCATGATCTACCACCCCCAGACAAATGGCCAAACTGATGTCATAAATCAAATGATTGTGCATATCCTTCACATGTATAATTCAAAGAACCCTCACACATGGGATGAGAGCCTTCCCTATGTCCAACATAGCTACAACTGAGCCCTGCATAGCTCAACCAACCATAACCCATTTTAGGTGGGGTTGGGATTCCAACCATTGGGTCCCATAGATGTTGCACTTCCCCTTGCGATCACCTTGACCGACTCATCTCCTGCTCCAACTGAAGCTAAAAAATCCACCTGGTTCATTGAGTGGATCTAACACATCCGCCAAAAAGTTCAAGATATCCTATAGAAGTCCAACGACAAGTACAAGCAGTGCCATGATCAACATTAGGTGCCACATAAGTTTTAGGTGGGCGACAAAGTTTGGTTGCACTTGCAGAAAGAATGCCTTACAATACCACATCGAAAGCTTCACCCACTCCATTATGGGTAGTACACCATCACCAAGGTTGCGGGGGATAATGCTTTTGAGCTCAACATTCCTCCTTTCCTTGGCCCGCACCCAGTGTTAAATGTGGATCTCCTTCGCCCTTACTTCCCACCATTATTGGACACCTCAGACGTAGTAGAGAAGCTAACACCAACAGAGCTCAACCCTGACTGCATACAACAGACATCAAATGATCATATTGTGGACACACAGATCAAGGGCACTTGACAACAAATGATCCATCTTTATCGAGTCATCAAAGCAGGGAAGCTCCTGTACCAAGGCAAGTGGCTCACCCAGGGCCAAATTCAGAAGAAATTTCCTCATCTGATGGGGGAAATAAATGAAATGGAGATCATTTCTTCCTAAGGAGGGAGGATTGATCCAGGGGGATATCACTAGCCACCCACCTTTTCGAACTGGCTCAAAATAGTTTTCTGACAATTTTGGCAATTTACTATTTTTAGCAGTTTTAACTTCCGGGGCTATTTTGAGGGCCTAAATAAAGGTTTTTCGGGATCGAGCTTCTCAATGACAATCGAAGGCGTAATTGAGCCCCCCCAAAAAATCTCCTCGACGATACCTTTCCAACGGGCTATCATACACCTAAAATGGAGATCGTATGAAAACGTTACGACCCCGGGAAGTTGATGTACTAACTTACCCAGACGGGGCCCACATGACTTTTAGCGCTTCATCTCCTAGGGTTAGGTTTTTGGATGTCTAGGGTTTTTGGTATTCCTTTTTCTTGTAAAAATGACTTTAGAGCCTCATTGTACTCATCTTTCAGGTGAATGAGCACAACTGTCACATCTCTTGTCAGAGATAAGCCGCCACCATTCCAACAAGCTTGTTTCCGCTACATTTTATAGTTTCAACTTATTTCCTTATTGAATAGAAAACTAGTTTTATTGTATCTCTGTTATTTTGTGTTAAGCACCTGTTAATAATCTGTAGTCATTTCATTCTACTCATAAAACCCGGATCAAATAAAGCCTCTAAAACTATCGGCCCTCTTGGTAAATCATAAGGCAACACAACACATAGAATGCGCTGCGCAGTATCACCCGATATAAATTTAATGGGTGGCTGTAAGACTCAGGTGTTTATAGCCTAGGATTGAGTGTGAGATATGAGAGCTGTTTATTGAACCATTATTATAACTTGTAAATGCAACATACTGTTATTCACGACTACACGGTAAATCCAACAGCTTAATAACAAGTAATATAACAACTCATTCATTAAACATAATAATAAAAACTAAAGACAATAAAGATATGAAAGAATTCATCACATAACAGATGTGTTGCCATGGTTTACCCCCTCCTGGGATACGTTCACAAAGATTTGGCTCTCAACTCTTTTATTATAGTATTTCCACATCTACAACGTCGTGCGCTTACAAATCTTCTCAGTCGGGTAAGATCTATACGAGGTGGACTAGATCGCACCAGGATTCACAGCCTGAGATATAACCCTCAAGATCTACCCTCCTTCGTATTCTCTAGCTCAACATCTTATACAAAATAGATCATATAGAAAAACTATTACATATCGCATCAACTCATGCATAACTAAAACAACAACAATAATTAGAACCCCCTATAATCCCTAGGTATCTATATTTATATGTTTCTGTCTCTTCAACCATTACTATACATTACGAAAACCTTAACCCTAATTTTGTTAGGTCTTCCCTGCATGCACTCATGTTGCTCTTCCTTCCAGCTGTCTCTTTCCTCATGCATGGTTTCTTTCCCAAAAACGCCTTTCTTTTCTGCTTTGGCCTGCCTCCAACAAGCCCCCAATAATGACATGTGTCTTGTCCCGAGCCACCTAACCTTTTCATGCTTCCTCAATCTCCTTGGTGATTGCCTGGAATTTTTTGTTGAGATCTGCTGCCTGTGTCTGTGCCTGCGCAGTCTTCTCCTTGAGTGCGTCCACAATCTGGGCTGCGATTTTGTTGCTAACCAATTCCACGCACTCTACTTGGGTTTGTGCTATATGTGCCTTGGCTTCCTCTGCTTGTGCCAGGACTCATGCTACCCTCTCTTACAGTGGTTCCATTTGAGCCTGAAGCTCCTGCTTCTGTGTTTGCTCAATGGTGAGCTCTGCCTACAATTTCTTCATTTCCTAGGTTCTTCTGGCACGTTCTGTGATTGGCATTGTGTTCTGCCTCTGCTTTAGATCTTGGATCGTTGTGTTGATCCTTTCCTCTTCCATGTCCCACTTTTGGACCTGTTGATCCTCATCTAACTTAGTCCAAATTTGCGGTGCTTTATCAAACAAGTCCGCTACTATGATAAATTGCTACTCTATCTCTTGTAGCTGCGATGTTGCTTCCTGCTTCCTTTTCTCCTTGACTGCTGGTGGAGTGGTTGGTGTGAGTTGTTCTCAGAGATTCTCGATCTCCTTCTGGTATTGATCAATTGCCTGCATAATCCGATCAATATTTTTTGCTGCTGTGATTTCATCACTCTGCGCGGCATGTGGAATCTTCTCATAAGTTCTTGCCACTTTTTGTTCCAATCCTCTATGCGCTCCCTTTCCTCTTGGGTCTTAGATTTAGCATACTCATAGACTATTTCCAGTGCATCCCATTACTTTGTTTCCTGCTTCAATTCAGCTAAATATGTGCGTGCTTGAGACTGTACCTCGTGGTTTACGCTAACCTGCAACTTATGTAGTGCCCTGGATGGTATCCACGTCAACACTAGTTGGATTTGGATTAAGTCCTTCAAGGGTGTATTCCCTACAATATTGTCGATGTGCAACATACTAGGGGTGATGTGGAATGTTACGTTCATATACAATATTGCTTGGATTGAATCTCTTTCTTATTGTTGCACTCTTTCTTCTGTCTACGGTGCTGAGGGTTCTCTCCCCCTACTGCTTGTTGTCTGCCCTTCCCCGATTTTCTTGAGGAGCTGCCACATGTCTGCCAATTCCTCTTGAATCCTATCCCTGTGGTGCGCAACATGGTCAAAATATTCAGATAGACAATCCTGGACCATTTGGGCTATCATTTCTCCATCGTCATCCATGATCATATACTCTGGCGGTGTTCTTTATGCCTTCATTTTCTTGCGTGCCCCTCTTGTCTGCGTGGCTGGTCTCTTATTCCCACCTAGTTCTTGTGGGTTGGGATTTGGTGTAGTCCCTTGCACTCCCTCGGCTTGTTTTTGTTGTTCTTTGGTCGACTGCGTATTCTCTTTTTTCCCCTTCTAGGTCCCTGTCTTTGCTGGCCTGTCATTTATTTGTGTTGTTTTCATCTGACCCATTCTTCTTTTCTTGGGCACTTGGATTTCTAGAGGTTGCATTTCTCCCTGCCTTGCCTCTTCTTATGTTGTTCTTTCTGACACGTCCCGGGTGATATCTGGGATCCTCCATTCATCTTCCCATTCGCTGATGACCATGTCAATGTCACCCTCTATGATGAAATTGTACATTTATAGCCACTTCTTATTAGGATCCTTTCACGCCTATATCCACATTGTATGTTGTGTGGCCCTGAAGTTGGCGATGTTCCCATATCGCGCGACAACCTCTGGTGTTATTCTCCACCTTTTGGAGATGGATTCCTATAGGTCGTGTAGGTATCCTTCAAAGATGGACCCATTTGTCCTTTTTTGCTTCACATCTAGCTTGGTTCTGAGCAACAAATATCTCTCTCCCTGATTTGGTTTGGGTCTGGTACAAAAAATTACGTACCTTGGTTCCCTCCAGCCCATAAAGGTGATTAACGTGATCAGCCATGAATAGTGAAACTTTGTGCCTAGATCCCGTGCATCCTTGCAGTCATCTAGGAACAAGTTCAAGAGGTACGGTGCCCAAATCATTATGGTGCACTCTATGCACTGAGTGACAATTGCGACAACTCCAGCCAAAACTTCCTCCCCACAACATTTTCTTAGCAGCTTGCAGTCTAAGATTTTTGCACCCAGTTGTGCTGCGACATCGTTTATCCTCTTGATAATGATCCCTCTTGTCCCCCCGTTGGTTGCATACTTCTTCTTTATCTCTTCTGGTAGCGCCTTCTCCCTGACTTTGTCATCCAGAAACTGCGCAGGATCCATTCCTCGAGATGGAAATCCTATTATGCTCGTGATAAGCTCTACGTCTATCGAGATGAGCTTGTCCAACCATATGTCCCCGCCATGCATGAATACTAACAATTGTTTGACACATGTGGTTACTTTCTGACCCCTTTCAAAATGTGGTAGGTCCACCAAACCTAAAATTCTTGTCTTCTCCAACCCTATTGCCCATTGGAGTGGCTGATTAATCGGTTCCCCAAATGGATTTGTGCCCACTGTCTCCATGTATACCCTCTTTGCAAGTTCGAGAAACTTGTCTGTGTCTGCTATATCATGGTCTAAATACTTGAGCTTCCCTATATAGCCTAGTAGGTCTGGTCCTACCTGTACCCCATCTGGTATACGCGGTAGAATGATTTATGCGACAGATTTCTTGCGAGCTGACCTAGGTATCTGTATCTTGTCTTTCATTGGTGGTGGTGGATGGATCGAAGTTCCAACAACTTCCGATTGTTCCTCAATATACCATTCCGGTCAACCTGTGACATCTTAGACCATTCCTTCTTATGGATGGTCTGATATGGTCATTTGAGACTCGTCTGGTTCAACTGCTATTTTCAGATTCAGCATCATTCCATTGACTTTCAGAGATGCTTCAATGTTCTCTGGTTGCACCTCCTTCAGGGTTTATGCTTCCTGGTTCTGCGGCTCCTGTACTTCTACTGGTATGTACTTACTAGTTCCCTCCAGTGCTAGCTATTGGATTTCTTCCAGTATAGGTGTAGGGTTCACTGGTGTTGTGTCTGGAGATGGGATTTCATCGACATTGACGATCTCCGACGACTTCTACTCACCTTCTTCCATATGTACTCATGACCCAGTTTTAACTCTGGTTGGTCTAACACTCTTGCTTGCTTCCGCTTGCTTGGGTGGTGCCATGGTGGTGAATGTTGAACGTTTTCTGGGTTTGAATGGTCTCTGTGAACTCTCTCTCTACTTTTTAACCTCGATTTCTCTTTGTTTTCTCTTTTTTCGTGAATAGACCATTTGCTTTTGCGTCCGTGTGTTGTATGGGTTTTCCATGAAGCTTGTCGATGACACTTCCTTAGTTATGGGTTTAATGCACCTTAATTACGGGTTCAATGCACCTTTGGAAGTTTCGTACTTGCCATTACTTTACCTTTCCATCTCCATTTGGCGCGATTAATGTGGTGTTCCATCGGTCCTTTCCATCCTTTAAATCCGCCTAACGTTGTCTTGTCATACTGCTTTTGCCGACTTTCCTTTTCCTGCTTGTTTCTCGTCATTTGATGTGGCCATTTTCCTTATTCTCTCAAAGTTTGTGTTCCTAAGTATGCATGCCTTTTATTTCTTCCGGCATGGTTTGCCTCTGTTGGTATTGTTTACCATTCTATTGTTTTTTTTTTTACTACGCGGTGGGTGGTCGACTGTCCTTGTACAACTTCAGTCGGATTCCATTGATCATCCCTCTGAGTTCTGCACCTGATAAGTCTTTTAAATGTAAAACTCCTCCATCTATGATAGATTTTACTTCGTATGGTCCTAGCCAATGCATTCTTATCTTTCCTAGGTGCTGAAGAGATTTGCTGTCATACATCAGTACTAGATCTCCTTCCTTGAAAGTTTTCTTCTTGATGTGTCTATTGTGCCAAGCTTTGTCTCTTACTTTCTGAACTTGTTGGTGGAATCTTGCTAAGATCCGATCTTTCTCCATGGTCATTAACTGATTCAGTCTCTCCTATACTACACAACGTTCTGTAATTTGTGTAATTACTGCTATGTGCAAGCTTGGTACTAAAAATTCTAATGGCACCACTGCTTCTTGGCCATAGACTAGTTTAAATGGCATGTGCCCTGTCAAGTGTTTGCATGTAGTTATGTATGCCCATAATACTACTGGTACTTTGAGGTCCTAGTCGTCCCTGTTGACGATACAGATCTTTGTCAGCGCGTTCTCCAGGATTGTTTTGAATGCTTCCACTGTACCATTTGCCTGTGGGTGGTATGGTGTGATATTTTGATGATGGACTTCAAAATCTTCAGTCATATCGTTGATGGTGCTATGTATGAAGTGTGTGCATTGGTTTCTCATCAAAACTCTTGGGCACCCAAATCTAGTGATCACTTTTTCAAATAAAAAATTTGCTGTTGTTTCTGCACTGCAATATTTCACTGGTGCGACCTCCGCCCATATTGTTAGGTAATCCATCGCGGTGATAATTTACCGAGCTCATGTTCTCCTTGTTGATGGGTTAATCGATCCCACAAATTCTATTTCCCACTTGTCGAATGTCTGCAATGTTACTTGTAGTCGTAGTGGCTTCTCATCCATTATGTTGGGTTTACCTACCCTTTAACAGACATCACATTTTTGATAGTACTCCTTTGAGTCTCTATGAATGGTCGACCACCATAGTCCTACGCGCAATACCTTCTGCACGATAGCTTTTCCTGTGTAATTTCCTCCTGCGATTCCTTCATGAGCTTCTGCTAAGACTCTTAGTCTTTCGTGCTCTAACATGTACCTTCACAAGATGTTATCTACACCCATTTTGTATAGCTGTCCTGCAATCAGTTGATAGTCGACAAAGCAGACTACCAGGTTTTTCTTCTGTGCAATGTTATATTCTTGCGGCGTAGTACTTGTGCTCAAGTACTGAATGATATCTGCGAAGGGTTCATTTGCGCGCTATACTGAGAATAACTGTGCATCCGGAAAGTTGTCTTCTAAGTTCGTAGATTCTTCTCTATTTGTGACCCTTGATAGGTGGTCAGGTCCTGCATTCAGTTTTCTTGGTTTGATGATTAATTCAAAATCAAATTCTTGAAATAGGAGTAACCATCCACAGATCCCCCCCCCCAACATTGGCTTGTTGACTAGGTATTTTAGGGTCGAGTGATCTTTGAAAATCTTAAAGTGTTTTCCCAATAAGTAGTGTCTGAATTTTTGTAGTGCGTAGACCATAGCTGGGCCTTCCCTTTCTGTAGTGTTATAGTTCTACTCCGATTATGATAACTTCCTGCTTGCAAATGCTATCGGGTGATCCAAGTCTCCTAGTCCTGGTTGCACCAATATAGCTCCAAGTGCTATGGCCGATGCATCTACATGCATGTGGAATGTCTTCTCCCAATTTGGAAATACTAATATCGGTGCGGTGACTGTATTTTCCCTCAGGGTATCTAGACCATGTTGGCACTCGTCGTTCCATTGAAAATTTGTGTCTTTTCTTAACAACTTTTCCATTGGTGCAATAATCTGCACATATCCTTTGATAAATTTCCTGTAGTATCCTGTGTGTCCCAACACTGCTCTTAGCCGACAGACTGTTTTTGGTGGTGGTAAGTTAACAATTACTGCGATATTTGCAGGATCAACTAATAAACCTTGTTTGCATACTATATGGCCCAATAGTATCCCAAACGGTGTTCTGAATATGCATTTATTTATGTTCAGTGATATCTGGTACTGCCTGCATCTTTCTAACATTAGCCGTAAGAATTATACATGGTCTTTCAACAAACTATAGACTGTCCAATCGTCCAAGTATACTTCGAGAAATTGGTGTATGAATTCCTTAAATGCTGCGATGATGACTCTCGAAAATATTGCTGGTGCATTATTTAGTCCAAATGACATGACTGTGTATTGGTAAGATCCCCATTCTGTCGCAAACATGGTCTTGTATCTGTCTTCTTGTGCTATCTTAATCTGATGGTAGCCTGATAATCCATCAATGAATGAGTAAGCTTCATGTCCACCTATGTTCTCTAACACTTCAACCATGAATGGCGTAGGGAATGGGTCATGTAGGCAAGCATCGTTCAACTTCCTCAAGTCGACACATATCCTAATCCCTCATTTCTTGTCCTGCACTACCATTGGTCTTATCCATTTTGATTCTTTGACCGGTTATATGATTCCGGCTTCGAGCATCCCGTCGATCTCAACTTTGAATTTCTGCTTATATATTGGGTTTAATTTGTATGGTTGTTGTCTGATCGATCTTGCTTCAGGTCTGAGTGGTATCTTCATTTCTCCTAACTCTCCAGCTATACCCTTCATCTCTGTAAATTTTGTGGGAAACAAGTCGTTGTACTCGTGAAATAACTCTGTTATGCTTTCCACTATTTGCTCATCCCATTAGTCTCCAATGTTGGCCATTTTGGGATGCTCAGTTGTCCCAATGTTGACTTTCTTTACTTTGATCGGTGCGAAAATGACTTCTGATTCTATCGGTGGTCCTTCCACATATATTTCTCCTTCTGCTTCTTCGATCTGAATATCACGTGAATCATAATCATCCGGTGCTTCCTCTTGCACATGGTAACACGCCAACAGTTCCTTGATTGTATGTTTTTTCCGCTGTTTCTCTTTTGTGATAATTTCTATTTCTAGTTCTTTGATGAATATTAGTCCTCTGATCTATTTGAGAGCTGCATCTATGTTGGGGTTCTCATGCTCGAATGAGAAAGTGACTGTGAAATTTTGTTGCAATGTTGTCCAGGTCATAGTTCCTTTGCGCAATTCCTGGTCTGTATACCAGTTCGCTGGTATTCCCTCTAGTGTGTGTATGAAATGATGAGGCCATTCCTTTGGGGGTGTCAATTTCCATAACGTTCTGCACTTCTCCAAGTGTTCCGTTGGTGCCCTTTGTCCATCATATTTATGTTGTTTGTTGTTTTTCTGTTCTGCACTGAATCTTATGCACAGTAACTGCTTACATCGGTACCAATCTATGATTGTCTCTTTGTGTGCACCTCACCATCTTGCAGGTGTGGCCTTGAGTTCTAAATCAAGTGCTAACAATATTTGATTCTCTAAGACTTCGTCTTCGTACTGTGCCAATAATGTTTCAAAATAGTTTATGCCATGGAAACTGGGTGGTTCCCTGATTTATGTGCCTACCCATCTTACTGTGCGGTTTATTATTTCACATATTCTCATGGAAAATTCATGTAGCCTTTTTTTCCAGTTTTCTAAACCGATGTCCGAGTCTGTTGCACATGAAGTAATGCTCCGCCAACTAAGTATCCCATCTACAGTTGGGTTTACATAATCCTCATCACGTGCAATTGTTCTGTACAACTAGATGATTTCCTCTAAGTCTAGGAAAGTGGGTTCTATGAACCTCTCCCCTTCTGATGGGTCTAATGGCGCGATGACCCTGCATTCTCCTGACACAAATGTCATTTTCATGGTCTTCAAGTTGATTATGGCCCGGTTTTCAAATTCCCATTCCAACCCAAGCAACGCTGGGTAAGGTGTTGTGCCATCCACTATTTCAATGACTTCAAAATATGCTTTAGTGCGCACTCCATCTAGGTCTACTGTCACTCCTTTCATTCGACCGATTGGTAGGACTCTGTGTTGGTTCGCTAATTTCAATTGAACCAGTGAATATCCTAGTGTGGGCTCTCCCATGCATTGCCATGTATTCTTCGGTAATACATTGACTTCATATCCTAGATCCAGTATGATGTCTCCCATATTGAAGTCTCCAAAGTTTGCATTCAGTCTAAAATCCCTACTTGTTCTTCTTCTTGTGTGTAGGTGATTGACTGTTTTTGGTTCTAGTTTTCCTTCCATCTCGATACTACATTTTTCTAATATGTTTTGCAATATTTTCACAGATGATGGATCACTTAATACTTTGACACATGATTGCAAAAAGCCTTTGATTGTACTTACTTGTTCCATGGGTTACATTTCGTTGGTATGATCCAATGATGGAGGCATATCATACTCTGGTTCTTCCTTGTTTTGCTACGCAGTTGAAGTCGACACCATGTATTCCTTCTGAAATTCTTGTCTGGATTCCTTAAATATTGCCTTCTCATTCTGCGCATCGAATTGCTTCCTTGGTTCAATGTTTTTCTTTACCCATTGATTTTGTACTGGTTCCTGTCAGACTGCATCATTTCCTGTTTTAGCTCCTCTGCGAGTAACTATGTTGATGTTTCATCCTTCATCCCTGGCTTCGACTGAAATCCACTGAACATTCTGGTTGTTCTCGTTCCTCTTTTCCTAGATCTTTACTAGTAGTGTCGAACATTCTTCTGTATCATGGTCCGATGCACGACAATACATAGAGGTTGTTGGTGGTAGCAGACATTCTCTTGCATAATGTCCCAGTTTTTGACATTTGTGACACACCACTGGTCCTTTACCTCATCCAAAACCTCCTCTTGCTTGTCCTCCACCTCTATAGCCTACTCTATTTCCTCTCAGTGCATTATACTGCGGTGCTTGATTGTACTATGCGGTATTGTACTGAGGCTTTTCCGCGTTGTACTGTGGTTGCGCGTTATTATATAGTTGTTGTGCAATATTATACTACTGTTGCCCAGTGTTGTATGGAGCTGGGACATGATTAAATTGTGGTGCAGTTTTCCCAATCATCATTTCTGCCTGCACTTTGTATGCATCTGATGTCCTTTCTCGCATCAGCTCCATAGTTCTACAATATTTGTCGTCGTGGCCCACTGACTTGCAAAAGGTGCAGTATGAACTCTTTGGGATTGTCTGGTATTTATACATCATCGTGCAGTGATAAGGATTGTGACCCAATTTCTTATAGATTTTGCACCACATTCCTCCTGTTGGTAGCAGATTTGGCATTCCTATTGCCATATACTGCATGAATGTTGGACATTCGTTCTTGTGGTGTCCTTCCATCCTGCATGTGGTACACCAAACGACTTCTCGTTTATCCTTATTCTTATTCTGATTGAGCTGAAATGTTAAGTTATTCAGATCCTCCTTCAGTTCTTTGATAGCTGGGTCTGTCTGCTAGTACTAGTTTTCTTCTAGTTGCAAGGCTGTCTACAGAGCTTCTGCCTGCATCTAAAATTTTTGTTGTCGCAACGTTTATTTTAAGTGTGGGAGTAATGAGTTGACAAATAGGTGCCGATGCTGCATATCGGTTATGAGATATTTTAACTTTCCCTTCAGTCGCTTGAATCTTTGGTCAATCTCCCATACAAACTCTCCTGGTTTCTGCTGGATTTCTATCATCTCATTCATGTATTAATCCTCTGAGCTCGGCTTTTGGAAATCATTTATTAGTAACTTCTTAATGTTTTCCAGTGTCCTTGTCATCCCAGGGGCACTGTTTTTGTCTAGACTCATGTACCAGTCTAGTGCACGATCTCTTAGCGTAATCGCTAACTGTGCAAGTTTGGTATCTTCATCAGTGATTTGTTTTGCTTCCCATATCTTTTCACAAATGAACAAGTGTTTCTCAGGGTCTTCTACTGCTTCTCCTTGAAATTATGGTAACATGATGGTGAGATCGTGTCCTACCATTCTAAATGCTGAGCTACTACCTCCGCGCAATGTAGATACCTAACTAGTGCTGCCTGAACTGGCTCCTCCAGTTGTTGTTCCTTGTGTAGATGTACTTCCTGCTGTCTGACTGCTTTTGAACTTCAGTTGTCTAAACAGTGGTGTTCTCTTTGGTGTGTTAGTCACACATGGGTTTATGGGTTCCACACTGACATTAATATGAATAGGATTGTTGCCTTCTCTTCCCATTATTGGACCTCTCATCTTCCTCTCATATGTTGCACACAATATTTCCTCAATCTGCTCCATAGCCCGAAGATCCTCTACCTCTTCTTCATCACTTTCCAAGCCTTCCCTCGCGACTTCAACTCTCTTCTTGGTATTCACCTTGTATTGGTAGGGTAATCTGCTAGACGTCTTTCCAGTCGTTGCCATGATATTCTTGATCTGGTCGTCATCCATCATGATCGGGTCCAAGGGTTCCTCCTTGCCATTATGCTTTCCTCCTTCTATTTTTCCTTTTTCTGTTAGTGCTTCCCCCCTTCCCCCATGCACACAGGGAAGTTTAGCTTTCTGACTCCATTGTCATTACACCTTTTTTATATAGCAGTATCCTAATAGAAGTATAAAATGATATAATGTACCTTCCTCGAGGTCCTCATAAAAACTCGTGCTCCACTGCACTGTACGACTTCCCTATGTCTACTGCAAACTTTTTTATAAAGCATGCCATAATACTGTCAAGCCAAAAATCTACTACGCGGGTGAATTTGTTGTTCACCTGCTGTAACTTCTCAATCTGTATCTGGGTCGAATCTAACTGTCGAATCCGGTTCATTTCCTGGTTATCCTTCAACCTCAATATCCACTTCTGCAATAGATGTGGAAAATCACAGAAAAAGACTTCGTGTAAATCAATAAACACATATTTCTCAAGATATTTGCAGGGTGTTATTCTAGGGTTTCTATTGTCTTTCTATGCAAACTCTAGCTCTTTCGTTCTTAACCAAATTTCGATCTTTGCTTTTGTGGGATTCCATGGTCTCAACATTCCCTTATAATGGCTCATTTCTCTCTGCCCTAACATTTTTTTGATCTGCCTCCTCCATATCTTCGGCTTATCTCATCTACTCAATCCTCTCCTATTCCTACCAACGAAAATGGAACCATTTGTTGGTTTAAAATACTTCTTTACTGACTGATTTTGTATTGACCCATGTTTCATGTCTGTTTGGGTTTCCAACAAAGCCTCTAAAACTATCGGCCCTCTTGGTAAACCAAAAGGCAACAAAGCACATAGAATGCACTGCGCAGTCTCATCTGAGATAACTTTAATGGGCGACTGTAAGAATCAGGTGTTTACAACCTAGGATTGAGTGTGAGATATGCGAGTTGTATATTGAACCATTATTATAGCTTGTAAATGCAACATACTGTTATTCACGACTACGCGGTAAATCCAACAACTTATTCCCCCAATATCGCAATAGTACTTAACAAGTAATATAGCAACTCATTCATTAAACATAATAATGACAGCTAAAGATAATAAATATATGCAAGCATTCATCACATAACATAGGTGTTACCATGGTTCACCCCCTTCTGGGCTACATCCACAAAGATTTGGCTCTCAGCTCTTTTATTATAGTATTTTCACATCTACAACGTCGTGCACTTACAACTCTTCTCAGTTAGGCAAGATCTGTATGAGGCAGACTAGATCACACCAAGATCCATAGCCTGCAATCTAACCCTGAAGATATACCCTCCTTCGTCTTCTCTAGCTCAACAACTTATACAAAATAGATCACACAACAAAACTATTACATATTGCATCAATTCATGTGTAACTACAACAACAATAATTAGAACTCCCTATAATCCCTAGGTATCTATATTTATACATTTCTGGCTCTTCAACCATTACAATACATTACCAAACCCCTAACCCTAACGTCGTTAGGTCTTCCCTGCATGAACGCATGATGCTCTTCCTTCCAGCTGTCGCTTTCCTCATGCATGATTTCTTTTCGAAAAATGCCTTGCTTTTCTGCTTTGGCCTGCCTCCAACACCCAATATAGATCATAAAAAGATATGAATATCCTATGACAATAATTTCGGATGTTTTCACACGATCTCGGGAATATGTCACATGCACAACTATAATTAATCCTAGCACTACAAGAATAACGCTATTCTTGTAGCGCCCTTTCCACTTTGGCAATTTTGAAATTTAAAAGAGGGAAAAAGGACATATGACATGGGGAAAATAATTTACCATGTTATATCCTAAATTTTAATTACTTCAAAACATTTAAAACGTGCAGAAAAAGAATGGAAGTATACTTTCAAGCCAAGAAAAGGAAAAACAAATTTTAATACAAATTATGAAAAAGGGGTAGAACAAGGATTAAGGAAATCCAATAGTAAAAAACAAAGTTAAGGACTAACACTAGCTCCTTCTGGGGAAAAAGTTTCATGGTGAAAATTTAAGAACTGGATGACCAATGCCTTATATCTCTTTTATTCCACTTTATTTCCCTGCTATGTCATCTTTTATTCAAAACCACAAAACTGTAGAGAAACACTTCCATTGGGTATATGGAGTATTTATTTGATATTAAACATACCAAAAGTAAATCATACTGTACAAACTGAACTTTCTGACTGATTTTTAAAAGAAGTAATGTTTTAAGAATCTCCCATTTACTAGGCCTCCCAAAATCTCACTATCATCCAAATTGTGTAAAAGAAAGGTATTGTTGTTCATGACCTTAGCTATTTTGAAAGGACCATACCATAAATTGTCAAAGTTACCATTTTTAGATTTGTCCTCTCTTCTAGCATCCCACCTCAATACAAGGTCTCCCTGTTGAAAAATATCCTTTTTTGTCTTCTTATCAAAAGTTTCTTTAACTTTTCTTTGATAAATAACAACTTTCTGATCCAACTTCTCTCTATTCTGTTGAACCTCTATGATTTGAAAAACTCTCCTTTGAATGTCATTGGGATCTTCTAACTCTTCTTGCAGAAATTTGAGAACAAGTAAGCCCAATTGAGTTGGGAAACCAACCTTTGTTCCATACACCATTTGGAAAGGTGAAGTCCCAATGAATTTCTTAGTACTGATCCGATCATCCCATAGGGAAAATTTTAATTTTGAATCCCATGATATTTTATTTTCTATGAGTATTTTTTTAATAATCCTTATGAGGATTTTATTGGATGATTCTACTAACCCATTTCCTTGGGGATAATAAGGAGTGGGATGGACCAACTTGATGTTATATTTATTGAAAAAGTCAACCATTGAATTGGATTTGAAGGCTTGAGCATTGCTAGTAACCAGGTTCTTAGGACAACCGAATCTAGAAAAAATATGCCCTTCAAGAAAAATCATGATTACCTTATCTGTTGCATTTCAGGTTGGGATTACTTCGATCCATTTGGTAAAGTAATCTGTGGCTATGAGTATCCATTTGTGTTGTATAGAAGATGAAGGATGGATTTCTCCAATGAAGTCTAGGCCCCACTATTGAAAAGGTCCATGAACAATGATGGGTTTTAAAGGTAGAGACATAAGTTTTTGTTTTCCTGCAAACTTTTGACATGGTTCACATGCCCTCACCTGAGAAAATATATCAGAAAACAATATAGGCCAATAATATCCCACTCTTAATATTTTGAAAGCAGTGGCTTTCCAATGGTGATGTCCCCCATAAACTCCCTGATGTAAATCAAAGAAAATATGTTTTGTTTCTTCCTCATCAACACATCTCAACATAATTCCATTAGGATATTTCCAAAACAAGGTTTGAATGATAATGCAATACTTCACTAATTTCAGTTTAAGTGATCTGAACTTGGATTTATCTAAATCAGGAGGAGACTGAATATTTAGAAGAAAATAAATAATTTCTTTATACCACAGTGAAGAAGAATACATGTTGCTCACCTGTGAACCAGTTTCCTCAACCTGAAATGTTGAATTCATTTATTTGTTGGAGAAATGATGTAATCCAATTGATCTATAATTTGACTATGTCATCAATTTTTCAAGGCCTTGTCCCTTTATTAACTTAGTGGGCTTTATGTTCAAGTTGTATTCCAGAATTTTAGTTATCCATTTCCCCCTTTTTCCTTCACAATCTGGCTAGAGTAGAATTTCCTTAACTGCACTATTTGGAACATATGCAGTAATTTCATAATGCAGGACATACACCCTCAAAGATTTTAAATATTTCACCAAAGCATAGGCCTGCTTCTCCATAATATCATATTTTAATTCAAAATACCCAAGAGTCTTGCTGAAGAAAGAGATAGGTTGCTCATACCCTCGGTTATTTCTTTGTAAGAGAACAACAACTATAGTGTCTTCAGATGCAAATGAAAAAATAAAAACTCTTTAGAATAATACAGACTGATGAGGATGGGAGACTCTATTAAAGCCTGCTTAATCTTTTTATATGATTCCTTTGCTTCAGGTATCCATTTGATCTCTGCATTTTTCTTCTACATATCAGTAATAAACTTGATGATTTATGTAAAGTTAGGTATGGATCTCCTTAAAAAATTGATTTTTTCTATGAAGGACCGAATAGACTTTTTATTTCTTGGGATCTCTATTTTTTGGATGGCCTTTACCCTTTCTGGATCTGATTTAATTCCCTTTTTAGAAACAATATGCCCTAAAAGTTTACCTTCTTCCATAGAAAAATGAGACTTCTTAGGGTTTAGTGATATTCCAAACCTTCTACATTTTTCAAAAGTCTGCTTAAGATGTTGTAAGTGCTCATCATTTGATTTTGACAAAACAATAATGTCATCAAGATAAATAACCATGAATTTATCTTTATCACCAATGAATGTGATGTCCATGGCTCTCTGGAATGTTGCTCCTTCATTCATGATTCCAAAAGACATTTTTTCATACATGAAGGTGCCCCAGGGAGTTGTAAAAGAAATTTTCCTCTTATCTTCTTCCATCACTGATATATGATTATATCCTGAATAACCATCAAGCATGGAGATTCTTTGGGTCCTTACCAGTCTTTGTAGAATATGATCCATTTTAGGTAATGCATAATTATTCTTCAGAGAACATCTGTTCAGATTTCTGAAGTCTACACAAAGCCTAATCTCCCCATTCGTTTTCCTGACAGGTACTAAATTTGCCACCCATTATGAGTATCTCAAAGGCACTATAATTTTGGCATTCAACAATCTTTTCAATTCTCTTTCAATTATAGGAAGCAACAATGGATTAAATTGTCTTGTTTTCTGCTTAAACGGTTTAGATCTAGGCTTCAAAGGAATCTTATGCTGTATGATTTATGTATCAAAAAACTTAAGGTATTCATAAGACACAGAAAAAACATCTGAAACTATTTCATCAAATTGACATACATGTCTCTCTGTTTTTTTGGCAATTTCCTGGATAATTTCACCATTTTGGGATTTGAGTTCGAACTGATATCACATTGTATCACTTCAACTTCTTCTGTTTGGATGATAGGCTTTTGGGACACATCATTGTGATCAAATAGTCTCTCAAGAGGAACACGATCCTTTGACAAATGATTTTTTTTTAATTTAATGATTTTATGACCAACAATATTGTCTTAAAGGATATTAGCATCATGAACTCCCACATCATCATTTTCATTATCGTGGTCTATTGAGATAGTAGAAAACTCATCAATGGTCTCCAAAAACCTTTTAATCTCTTGATCATCTTTAAACACTTTCCATTTTTTTATGTTATCTGGTATAGAAGGTCTGTGTCTTACCTCAATTTCAAATCTTAAATTGGGAAATATTGGAGTTATGAAATTACTAGCTGCCAATGCTAGAGAATCTGCCCACTGATTCAAGTTTATGTGTATAAAAGTGATGTTGAAGGCCAAAAATAAATTATCAACAAAATCCCACAATTAATTTTTGTACTACTTTAACCTCTGTTGTTTGGTTTGATAAATATTTTTTATATAATGGATGATAAGCTCAGAATCTCCAAAAACATAAATTTTGTCAATACCCATATTTTTAGCAACTTTCAATGCCAACATAATAGCTTCATATTCACTGCTATTGTTGGGTGTATCAAATTCCAATTTATATGACAGAGGAATGAATTCCTTGGTAAGAGAAATAAAAACAATCCCAACCCCAGAGCCTTCTTTGGAACAAGCACCATCAAAGAACATTTTCCAGACTTAATTTTTTGTATTTTCTTCAGCTATAGGTATGATTTTTCTGACTAATGTTTCAACTATATTGTCACCATTGTGGAAAATGGAAGAACCAATTTCATATTCAACAACATATATAGCAACAACATATATAGGATGATTTCTAGGATTTTCATGATCACTAACCAAGTATGCTAATATGACTTCCCTGTACAGTCTTCGATGCTCTCCACCAAGCACATGTATAGTATCATAATCGAGGTCCATTTGTAGTGTACCTCCTACTTTCTTAGCCCGTGATCTTGACAACAACATCCCAAATTTAGGAGGTATATCAACCACAATCACATCCAACACCACACATTTCATAGGTAACTGAGATAAAGTAACAACCATGTCTTTAATGACTCCCAGGCATTTAACCTTTCTGGATTCAAATGAATATAGGTCTAGATAAGGCTTAGTGATGTCTAATACTAGCTCATCCATTACCACCTTTTTCATGACATTGTGTGAAGCTCCCGAATCCATTAAATAGTTATGTAATATTTTTTCATGAATGTTCAGGGATATGTAGAAAGGAGGAGAAGCATAAGATCTATCCTCAATATGTGGTCCAATAGTTACAACAGGATTTTCATCTTCAAGATTTATGGTATCTGAAAAAGTAACATGAGTAGGGGACCGCAATGCTTTCAGGACATATTTTCTAAAAGGATCAATTTTCATCAATTCTACCAGAGGTATGGGGATTTTGATTTTATTGATTTCATTTTCCAAACTGAAATAAAGAACTCACTTCTCAAATTCCTTCACCTCTGTAGTAACAACCTTGACATGTTGTTTTTGTTGCTGATCAATTTTAACCCCAAAACCTTCTTTACTAAACCTTGATTTGACTAGAGCATTTTTCTTTTTGGTTTGAACAAGTATATCCACTTTTGATCCATTTGATCTAGACCTAAGATCATACTTTTTCCTTTTAGGTTCCTTCTGGGAAATCTCTTTAGCATCTTGTTCCTCAAAGTGATTCAGTATAAGAGTATCCTCATAATCTTGTTGTGTCAGATGAGTGGGAGGTAATTATGTATCATTTAAATGAACCGTGGAATCTTCCTCATTGTCATCAATTTCCTCAACTTCTTCCACTGCATTATTTTGAAAAGGAGGCAAAACCCTCTGATCTTCTTGATTTCTCCTTTCTCTGGGAAAAATTTGAGGAACATTGTTAAGCCTTCTAAATTGATTGGGATTTCTGTATCCTCCTTCCTGTGTAGGCCTGCTAGGTTGTTTTTTCTCCATCTCCAGCCTGACCATTTCAGATGTCAAGGTTTTCAACATTTTGGCCATTTCATCAATCTTGGAGTTAGACGCTGTATGAGAAGAAGAAGGAAGTTCTTCGCTCTATTTTTTCTTGTCTCTGTCACTCCTTGATTTCAATTTATCTGCTACCAATATATTGGATTCTTCTTCAATGGCTGCTTCCTACATCAAAATCAGAGTAACAAACCTTGTTTCTCTCAACAACAGAGAAAACTTAACATCAAATGCATTGGAAAAAGTAATTTTGGTAGATGTTTCTGTGGGTTTGATTTCATCTGGAATCTTACTCTACATTTTATTGAATCTTTTGGTAAAATTGGATACAGATTATCATTGCTTTCTTTTCAAAGCACCAAATTGAGTGATATAATACAAGTAATCTTTCTTATCTCCCCAGTGTCTCAAAAAGGTATCATCTAGTGCACCAATATCATCAATATAATTAGGAGGTAGAATTCTAAACCATTTCCTCGCTTCTCCATCTAAACTTTGCACAAAAATCTTCATCCAAACAACTGCATGCTCCGCATTAAAATGATCTGCAAAACTATAAAAAGAGTTTAAGTGCTCTTTAACAGTGACTTCCCCCTCTCCATTGAATCTTGGAAAATACTTCATATAATAATTAGGTGGGAAGGCATACAATACTTGTGGTAAAATTAATGGTGCATATCTCGATGCAACAATTGCATCCATCCTATTTACAACCATATTTACCACAATGGGTGCTTGAACCGTAGGAATAGGAAAAACTTGTGATGTAGAAAGAGAAACAGTTCCTTGGGTAGAACAACTTAGTTGAGATGACATGAGTTTTTGATATTCAAGTGATGAAATCAGAGGTTTCTATTTTGAACAAGGATAAGATGAAGGTTCCAGAAACAAATGATTTTCAAAGGAACAATAATGTGGTTTAACCTATTCAAAAGAACTAGATTGGGGTGATGAAGATAAAAGTGTATCAAGTTCACTTTTAGTATCTTTGGGAAAATCCCTCAAAGCTCCAACTATGGATAAGGTGTTTGTTTGTTCTTCTTGAATGAGCTCAACAAATAATTTCCATTGCTCTAAATTCAATTCAGAGATAGTTGAAGGAAATGATACATCCAAAGGTTGAACAATAGTTTTTTTTTCAATTCCAGGTACAATTTCTACAATTGGAGGGTTATTAACAGGTTCCGAAGACTGTCCTTGAGCACTTGTAGCAGATGATGTATCTTTTGAAGAAGAGGACTGTTCTGAAGTACTTTTAGATTTTCTCAATAAATTTTTAGGATCAGACATTACTGGAACATGCATAGGATTTGTTTTTTTTCTGGTCACTTGTTTCTTTGTGGATGATGATAAGTTTAGAGGAGGTTTAAGTACTTTACCTTCTCTTTTAGGAGCCAGAATGACTGCAGATGAGTCATCAGGTGAATAATATACAGTCACATAAAAGTGTCTAAATTCTTGTCCACCATCAAGATTTAGATCTGATATTTGTCGTTCTCCCAGGGAAAAATACTTCGTGTCTTCATCCCCAACAATGGTGCCAAGAGATGTTAGTCCCTAAAGTTGCAATTGACTATGTGAGGGAAAGATATGGCATCATCAAGTTATTGCAACAATATTTTATAAAGGTTTTAAATAAGATTTAGAAATGGTTGAATGTTGGTTCAAATATACAATAAGGATATAAGGCTCAATGTACAAAGGAAAATAAACATCTCAATAACTTAGTAAATGACAAACAATTTGATAAATCAGATGGTAAAAAGTGAATGAAGAAAGAAATATATATGAGTTTTTAGTTTGTCCACTCACACATAGATTTCTCATTCCCAAATATCATTAAGAAATAAGAACATGGTACTTGAAAACAACTCTTAGTTATGAAAAATTTAAACAACAAAATTTCACTGTATTACTCACAACAAAGATATCATATTCTTAGCAACATATAAAAATGCATCCAAGTAAGAAAAAGAAGAAGATAATAACATGAAAATAATTTCTGACCATCAAAATGCCTTTTCCATTTAGTGCTAATATGAAAATATTGTCTTTGCCTCACACATGAGTCTTTACAAAAAATAACTCTTGATTCCCAAACTGATCAACCATTTCAGTCCTTTCAATGTCTTTTTAAACACAAAAATTATTCTTGAAGATCCTATTTTTCAGATTACAGTTTAGATAGGATACTATCAAATGGATATTTTCTAGGAGAGAAATCTTCATACGAATATTTCGAATTCCTATAATGTAGTCTTCCTTAACAACTAATTTGAATATAGACTAGATGAAAGTTTGATGAGGCTTTCCAAATCCCACAAAAAGAGTAATAAAACTGTTGTTGAGCTGGTTCACCTTGTTAGCGCTCTGTAAACTTCGTTCGGTTGAGAAAATGAATGACAAAGGCAACCTACAAACCAACTTTGAGGCCAAAAACTAGCCTTTCCAACCTAGATAGGGTTCTCTCTGAGACTTCGTCTTTGTACAGGTTATGGCTTTAAACTATCGGCTAGATTTAACACTTTCGTACAATATTTATGGTTCTATTGGTGAAAGAAAATCAATACCTTGGGCTATGGAGTCAATTTAAGAAAACAATAGAAACAAATGACTTCGTAACTGTGTTAGGAAAAACAGGACCGTGGAGCAATAAAATAAAACAAATGCAGAAACAAAACAAAAAAGACACACAATACAAGAGAGAGACACAGATTTATGTGGTTCACCCAGTGTGGGCTACGTCCACCAGAGAAATTGCCAGGTCCTTCCTTTATTATTATCCAGCAAATGAAGGGATACAACCTACAACAAAACTCGCTGTAACTTCCTCTTCTTTCTCTCACAGTCTCCTCTCTCATAATACAATATTCACCATCATACATAGCCACAATACATTTCCCTCATAAAAGAGGGTTGCCTTCTAGGGAAAAAAACCCTAACATAATCTCTACCGTTAGATCTGCGACCTTATAAGGAACGGTCCAGATTTACAATGAAATTACAATATACTTTTACAAGGCAATTTTTGCTTCGGGGACTTCACCCCCGAACCCCCATTGGGGGACGCTGCCCCCAAACCCCCGCTGGGGGCCCGCTTGCCCCCAGACCCCCAGGCCGGGGGGATGGACCCCCCGGACCCCGCAGAGGGGGTACCCCCCCTCTGCACTCCCCCGTGTGGAAGAGTCTACATACTTCTGGGTTGTAAATACTTCATGGGGTATAGACATGGCTGAAAGCAAAGGACCTATGCATCAGGAAGATAATCAGGCTCCACAACCAACAATCTCCCACTTGGAGACTAATCTCAACAACTCCACTGCTGCTGTATATGCTGGACTTTGAACCTTCTTGGACCTGGCAAATTTCTCATCTTCATCTT
>ML781309.1:301491-315900 GCA_009831015.1 Picea engelmannii
AATACATTTCCCTCATAAAAGAGGGTTGCCTTCTAGGGAAAAAAACCCTAACATAATCTCTACCGTTAGATCTGCGACCTTATAATGAACGGTCCAGATTTACAATGAAATTACAATATACTTTTACAAGGCGTGGAAGAGTGTACATACTTCTGGGGTGTAAATACTTCATGGGGTATAGACACGGCTGAAATCAAAGGACCTATGCATCAGGAAGATAATCAGGCTCCACAACCAACAAACTGAACTTGAGAGGATAAAGGCTAAGTAAGCAACAATCTTTCAGTTAAAAATCATTGCGTATGGTGAGAGAAAAACACATGAAGCAACTTAGAGCACCGCTGAGGATGAATTCGGAGTTCACTTAGAAGAAACAAAGTCATCTAATTGATGTAAATCTAGAGCACCGTGCGGTGAATTCTAGATTCGAATCACGTTCCTATTTAGACAAAAATATAGATATGAATATAAAGAACACATGAAATCATGTATGTAAAGAGAGAGTACAATACATCAAACTTCCACTGTTAGAATCTTTTCATCAAAGTTTCAAGACCTTTGCATTAAGTTTCAATCGAGTTCGAAAGATACATTCAATAGTCACTGCCTACATTGTTTTTTCCAACCAACCTGGCTTACATTGAAAAGATGAAATATATAGATCAGGGTATGCCACTCGAGCTACCCTGCTCTCTAACTACTATCCCTAGAAATTAGGCTCTAACTATTCTCTGTTAGATGACCCTTCACATGACACTTTACTAAAATTAGAAACTGACTATACTCGATCGCACAATAACTGACGTCTTTGCCACGACAACTCAGACATTAGAAAGATTTCATCGTTAGAGAGTGATGTGTCGATGCTTTTCCTTTGACAGGGTATCTGGATGATCAAGTGCTCTGCCAGACTCCAGTAACCCATTGTAACGGCCTTGATTTCTGTCGCACGATCATTTGTTGAAGAGTGCATGTGGCAGGTAACCGCGGACTGTCACATGTGTTTCCAAGATGACACCACCAGTTAGGGGACAACGCCTTTCTTCAAAATGTCGCATGTCCAATGTACACCTGTCCTTTGTAATAGATGGGTATCCAATGTTTTACGTCGTATGCTTGTCGCATGGGTGCCTGTCAGAGTCCATACTTCCTAGTGGAAAATAGGACACGAGGAGACAAAATCCATGCCACATTGAGAAGACAAAAATGGATTCGGTCGATCATGCCTCTGGCTTCGTTTGTAGTTTGGAAATCTGAAGCATTCTCCCGAGAGACCAGTTGCGTCTTTTCAGATTCATTAGTTTCCTTTGCAGAATCACGTTCCCTTTCAACCTCTTCTGGATGCTGGCCAGAGCTGCACAAACGTTTTCCAGTGCCGGTCTGCATTCCTTGAAGTGCTTTGCATTTCTTTCTTCTGACATCCTCTGTGCTTCGCGCAACTGGATGATTGTATCTTCTGCTTCCCTAAGCTGCCTCTTGAGCCAAGTCACGTTTCCCTCTCGACCCTGTGATACTGATGCCTCAAGGGTATTTTCTGCTAACTACTGTCTCAACTCCCTATTCTCTTGGTAGCTGTGTTTTCTTTAGCTGCTACGATGGTTCATGAATATCTATGCCTTCAGTGTCTATCCTTCTCCTTCTACTGCAGGTTTTTTAACTTGGACCTTCAACAGGTTCCAGCCGAATGGCGTGTATGAGTAATTATTTGGAGATCGATTTTGCACATGGCTCACTCGAGACTTGGGCCTCCCCAATATCTTTGTTCTTCCTTGGCCTACCCCTCTTTTGGAGTATCGACTGTTGGGGAGATGGGGCTTCCAATGTCTTTCCTTCCTCTACAGCCCTTCCTATTTCCGCCTCCGCACGGTGGGGTGTTACTTTTCCCATGGGTGAACAAGAATATCCTTTGGGGTCCTTGGGGATGCTAGCTTTGAGAAAAAATGGAATCTCAGTTTTCACCCAATCGCCTCAGCTCCTCAACTATCAGTAATTTGATTAACGAGACATGAGATAGTTTCTTCTTTGACCGATTTGCTTCCGTTTGGATGTTGTTCGCAATTTGGTGCAAGAATAACGATAGGTTCAATGATTGCCTCCCTGTGAAATGCATCAACAATCCGATGTGATGTGGGTGTATTCTGTTAGACCTCCCTTTACAGGTGAAATATTTTCTAATCGCCCTCACGAGCTTCTAAAAAGGCTCCTACAGATATCTTCTTGGAACGCCCTCTTTGAATTTTCCATTTAAAAACTCTAGTTTGATGAACTCCTCATATCATAGCACTTACAAAGGCATTCCTTTATACCACCTTTCACCTTGCAGAGGTATCTCCGTTGCGGCTGACAGAGTTTCCTCTGTTACCTGGAAGGTAATTCCTGTAATTACTGTGCAGAATCTGTTGAACCTGAGTGCAAACTGTTCTGCCAGTTTCACATTGAATCCTCGGATTTTCCTACAAAATACCATGCATTTGACCTCTTCAAAATATGCTATGACATCCATATCTTCATTTATCAATGTTAAGTTTTGAGGTTTCGGCCCCACATTTCTGCTACTTCGAGCACCTTTCCTTATGTTCTGGGATGTTGCCATGGTGCAATGCATATTTATCCCGTGCATGACAGATTTAGCATGGACCCGAAGAGGTAATATTGCTTGACCTAGGTTTGTGACGCAATGGAAGGAAATTGACTTTCCAACCATGAGAAACTCAGGGCTCACAGGAAGAGTTACAGACAGTGCATAAACTTGGCCGGTGAACAGAATACATGTAGAGAAACCAGAATTTATAACTGGGTGGGCAAGAGATGGAATCATGCTAGGGGACACTGAATCCATGGTGATTGGAGGTTTCGAAGTAGGCTGAAGATTTTCACAGCACATCCACGTGACGAGTACATTTCGGGGCATGTAAAGTACAACTGATAAGAGCTACAGAGTACACGTAATATGAGCGCCATGATTTTTCATTATTTTTGACCTCATAATGAGTTGATGATGGTTACTTATTCATGGAATACCACACATAATGCAATGTACTCTGCTTCTGTGATACTCAAATCCACAAAAGTTTGTTTCCTGCTGCACTAAGAAACCATGGAAGATCCAAAAATAAAACAACAACCAGATGTGTTCTTATGGTCTACTTAGCCCCCTGCCCAATATACATCTACATATCCTTGTAATCTCATGTCTACACTGAAGGCATATCTCAATCCATAACCAACTTTGCCTCGTAAATATCTCAACACATGCTTCGTTCTTATCCAGTGTGTCTGTCTCGGCTGACTCATAAAATGACTCAGTACATTCACTCCATAGCATATATCAGTTTTGGTGTTAACCAGATACATCAATGATCCAATCAGTTTTCTGTAAAGATGTGGATCAATCTCGCCTGAATCAGAAGAATTCTTGCTCAGTTTCTTCAGATCCATCACCATCGGTGTAGGCATGGACTTGCAGTTTGTCATCCCGAATTTCTTCAATATCTCAACTGTGTATTTCCCCTGATTCAGGAGAATCTCATCAGTCCTTTGCCACACTTCTAGTCCCAAGAAGTAGTGCATCATATTGAGGTCCTTCCTCTCAAATTCAAAAGCCAATGCATGCTTGCATTCAATAATAAGGCTTTTTGAACTAGTGAGGAATAAGTCATCAACATATAGGACCAAAATCAGGCACTTGTCACCAACAATGTTGTAGTATAGGTTTGGATCAACAAAACTCTTGTTGAAGCCCAAACTCATCAAGTATCCATCAATATTCTCATACCATGCGCGAGGTGCATGCTTTAGTCCATACAGGGATTTCTTCAACCTGCACACATGAGACTCCTTCTCATATAACACAAATCCATCTGGTTGCTCGATGTAAACTTCTTCCTCAATTTCTCCATTAAGAAAGGTTGTCTTCACATCCATATGATGTAGTCTCAAACCCATGAATGCTGCAATGGAAGTGCATCGGGAAACAAGATAAAATGTCTCCTTATAATCTATTCCCTCCACCTGAGAGAATCCTCTAGCCACAAATATCGCTCTGTACTTCTCGACACTTCCATCAAGTGCATGTTTGATCTTATAGATCCACTTGGAAGTCACTACAGACTTCCCTTTCAGTCTCGAAACAATATCCCACACATCATTCTTCATAATGGAATGATACTCTTCGGTCATGGCATCTTGCAAAACCTGTTGATCTACTGCTTCTCCATGAGGAGAAGGCTCAGTATCAATGATGTGGTTCATAGGTGAAACATATCTCGAAACTCTTTGTGCCCTCTATCCCTCTCAGATGTACCACGAGGATTTGCATGTCCCTCTACCTCCTGCATATTTTTTCGATCCCATGCAGACCTCTTTTGGCCTACTACAATGTCTTTGGGAACATCAACTAGAGCTACAGGATCAACTGGATATGTAACTATCTCCCTATGAACTGCTTAAGGGGGAGAAGGTATTGTCTCTTCCTTCTTCTCACTGTCAATCTCCATATGAGATTCTTTGGATATTTGGAAGGTTATCTCTTCCTCAAAGGTGACATCTCTGCTAACCTCGATCTGTCTCTGACCAGGGATGTATATCTGATATGCCTTCAAAGATTCACTATACCCCACAAATGTACACTTTCTTCTTGAAGGGTCTAGCTTGGTCATTGTTATCCACAATTTTGGTCATCGTGATGATTTTATGATGATATTATGATGATGGAAAATCAAGCTCTTCACTAAGAACACTTTCCTGAGAAAAGTTACATTTGTCTGCTTCCAGAAATCATACTTTTAAGGGATGTTTGCAGGCTACCTATATAGCTGCCTGCGAGAATGCCTGATTCTCGCAGGCTACATTAAGCTTGAGTGCGAACAGTTCGCACTGTACCTAAATCTCAGGGTGCGAACATCTTCTAAAGGAGGAAAAAAGATAAAATCTCAAACCTTCTAGAAGGGAATCTTCTAGATGAGTGAGTTGGCTTGCGAATGGTTATCGAAGAACTGGCTTTCCTGATATCTTGGGATCATTTCCTATCCAAGTAACTAATCTATCCTTTCCTATATATTGAAGAGGATTCTCATGGAAAAGGTTAGAAGCAAACTAGCAAGAGATTGATTGAAGAATTATTGAAAGCCTGTATGAAGGACTGATGCTACAACAACTAGAGACAACATCAAGGTCATCAAAAGTGGTTGATTTTCTTCATGCAAGAGCAAGTGTGTGTGTCAGAGCTAGGAGCCATCGAAAGGAGATCTAAAACATCAAGGCTTAGGTTGTAAGTTTCACTTTCAATTAATTCAATACATTAATATGTCCCTTTCCCATAAAGATGATGTCACTTTATTATGTATAATTCCTTGATCATATGTATAGATTAGCTATTGAATATATTGATTTGCTTTCACTTCGATTGGTTTGTTCTGTTGTGATCTGAACGACACAAGAGCATTGGAGCGAAGCTTGGAACAACAGAGACCTAGGAAAGCGTTCATAAGGTATGTCCATGATCCTTATCTCTTAGTTCATTCAATAGACTAAATCTAGGGAAAGTGTATTATTCTGTCCTGTTTTGTTCTAGATCCAGGTGGATCTAGGGAGATCGGTTTGTGTCCGCACTTACGGATTAATCCTGAAACAATCATCTTTTCCTTGGGTATATGAAAGTATACTGGATACCCAAATATCTTGAAGTGTCCAACCTCAGGCTTCACTCCAGTGAAAGCTTCTTCAGGAGTCATGTTCTTTAGAATACTATGAGGAATCATGGGTGAAATCATGAAGATGGGTGTCTATTTTGCTTGTTTATGAGAAAAAAAACCATATTTTCACAAGTTCTTCAACTTCCGACATACAAAAGTATTTTTTTTATTTAGAATATCACTTTACAGTAAAAACAAAACTTGTGAAGAATTTTGTTATCTTTTCAATGACTATTTTTCAATTTTTTTTTATTAAGATTTGATATGTCATTTTGACAATTGTTTAACAATATGTTCCTTAAACATGAAAGGAATGATAATGATTTATTCCCCCCCCCAACAATGTATCTATTATTGAAATTTTGTTTTTAACAAACGAAATATACTGCAACAATCTACAAAGACTCTATTTTATTATGACTATAATTTTGAATCTAACAGATGGTTATTACAATTTCTAGAATTTTTTGAAGTTGACCAAGTTGAAAACGTTGCAGATTTTAAATAGATGTTTCCCCTCACCTTGTATCTATCTTAATTTTTACTTAAAAGTAAGATATAAAAATATACTTTTGAAAATAACAGTTTAAGGATTATGAATATAATTTTTTCTAAAATTTTCACTGTGTATTTTTAGAGATATGGATATTTCATTTCACTGAATCATAATATCAGCTGAAAATATTATGGAGTGATTTTTTTTAAAAATTAAATAAAATTAGATAAAAATAATGAAAATGAAAACAAATTATAGGAATTGAAAGTAGATTCAATTTTGCAAATGCTAGTGTTATTTTCGAAACCAAATTTTGAGTATTTGTAGGAGTTCGCAACCTCCAAAGTTCAGGTAAGCTAGAGGGAGTTCTCTGGTTCCTGCATATAGTTCCATTTTCTAGTTTTTGGACGAAAGAATCTTTCAGCCGAAAAACAATTCTTTCGGCCAAAAAACGAAATTCTAACGAAATCTGTTAAAATTAAACGATTTCCTAGCTTTTCGTTCGAAAAAGCCTTTTTTCGGCGGAAAGATGGGTGCGCGAATTTCGTTGGCCGGAAAAAATGAAAATACACGTCGTATCGTTTCATTTCACGCCAAATCGTATAAATACGCTTTCGACCAAACACATTTAACACAATTCATTGCTTGCTTCATGGTTTTCTAAATCACCTAAACAAAGTTTCGAATCATCTTTTTCATTTTTGTTGAACAAGGTAATTGATGTTTGTTCAAGTTTTCATTGGAATAACAATTTATATATTGAAAGATAAATGTTGAGCATTTTTTCAAGGTGAAGCCTTTGTTGAACATAAAATTATTGATATTATTTTTTAATAATTTTTGTCACAATGAAGTTTTTCTGAGACTATTCTGAAATGTTGATTTTGTTAAAAACTTTTACAGATAACTATACTCATGGAAAACAAAAGTTTGTGCAAAAGAAAATTTGATCGCACTCGAAATGAAACTCACCATAACGATCAAAGGAAAGATAATTATTGGAGAAATAAACGAGAACGTGTAAATATTGAAGAAAGAAACGATGATAATGTACATAGAGATTTTCAACAAGAAGAAGTCCAACCAGGTATGCATGCACATATTGTCTATATTAAAAGTATAGAATTCAAATTTAAAATATTGTTTAATACAATTGATTGTAATTACGATTTGATGTTTTAAAACAAACATAAATAGATTTGTATCATAACGTCGATGAAGACATTGAAACCAAAATTGAAGCAGAAGACGAATCACCAATAGGTATGTACATAAATTTAGATAATATAAGATGAACACTTGTATATAGTTTAGTGAATTTATGTTCGAGTTTTGTTTTTCAATATAAACTTTAAATTGAAATATGTAGGAGAATATATCAACATTGATGATGAAATATTAGAAAATGTTGATACTGAAAAAGTTGGGAAGAAATAAGCTAAGCATTATATAGGATATCGAACTAAGAATATGTATAATACTTTTTTCAAAGATGAATCAGTAACAATACAAGCTCAACTTTTACTCTGTCTAATAAAGTCAAGAAAGTTAAAAGAAGCTACATCATTGTTGGGTATTCAAAATTTGACAAAAGATACAAAGGTGAAACAGAATGTCTTTGACAATATAACTAGTGTATTAAAAGCTTTTGGAAAATATCGAAAAAAAGATGTCAATGTTGCACGTAGAGTGATACAAACAACAATTGTTTCATCTAGCAATATAAAATATCATTTGACACGACACATGGAAAAAACGACGGGAATGTCAAGAAAAACAATGTACAAATGATCTATATGGATATCAGTGGCCACCCACCTTTTCCAACTGGCTCAAAACAGTTTTCTGACAATTTTGGCAATTTACTATTTTTAGCAGTTTTAACTTCCAGGGCCATTTTGAGGGCCTAAATGAAGGTTTTTTGGGATCGATCTCCTCAATGATAGCCAAAGGAAAAATTGAGCCCCTCCAAAAGAATATCCTCTACGATACCTTTCCAACGGGCTATCACATGCCTAAAACAAAGATCGTATGCAAAAGTTACAACCCCAGAAAGTTGATGTACGAACTTACCCAAATGGGGCCCACATGACTTTTGGCGCTTCATCTCCTAGGGTTAGGTTTTTGGATGTCTAGGGTTTTTGGAATTCTTGTTTATTGTAAAAAGGCCTTTAAATCCTCATTTTAATCTTCTTCTTGCGAATGTGTACAGCCGTCACATCTCTTCTCAGAGATAAGCCACCACCATTCCAACAAGTTTGTTTCCGCTGCATTTTATAGTTTCAGCTTATTTCGTTATTGAATAGAAAACCAGTTTTACTGTATCTCTGTTATTTTGTGTTAAGCACCTGTTTCTAATCTGTATTCATTTTGTTCTGGTCATAAAATCTGGATCAGTGGTATCATAGCGGTCTGCTCCTTGTCATCTTAATGTATGTCCCCAACGAGGTCGGAGTATAAAGAGTTGGGTCTCGAGCTTGTTTCTCTTGAGGACATAAGCTCTCACATGCCCAAGCGACCTCTCATGGTAGGAGAAAACAAAGTTGATGAGACAAGATATCCTTTCAAACTATTTATTGAGGATTCCCTCATGTAATAGAGGAACGAGATGATGATTAGTTTCGCGCAAATACTTCGGTGGCTACCAACATGTGACACATCTTTTTCGAATGGAGGCGTCGCCCCCTTCAAGGTACAAATAAACTTCGATATTCCTATATTTGAAGGTTAGATAGACACAGATGTTGTAGACAAGTGGTTGAATCTACTAGAAGGGTATTTCTCTGTCCATAACTTTTCGAATAGAGAAAAGATTACTTTTGCGCTTCTCAAATCCGTTCCCCATGTCAAAGATTAGTGGGAAACTTTCTGTGAGCAAAAGGAAACATAGGAAACCTCATTATTTTCAGTCACGACCACTTGGGAATCCTTAAGGGATGCTATTAAGGAACAATACTACCCTGTCAACAGTTATGATGACCTGTATACCAAATGGACCACACTGCGGAAAGAAATAGACCAAATAGTGCCCGATTTCACAAATATCTTCCATACCTTGCAAACCAAGTTGGGTATCAAATATTCAGAGTGACATCTGGTGCTCAAGTATCATGGTTCTCTACAAAGATACATCTAGACCGAAATGTAATTTCTAGACATCTCATCCTTGGGCACGGCTTACCGATATGCTATCAAAATCGAGCATAAGATCAAACAAAAGACGTGACAATTTGGGCCTGGGAACCCCTCACAACAAAATCTGGGAAGGGGCAGAACCAACCCATAGCACGAAGGACAGAGCAAAGATGGAAAGTATCAGGACAACTAGTCCAAGCCATAAGAAAAGAAGGACATCAAGAAGACAAAGAAAGATACCAGGAAGTGGTGCAACTTCCATCAGAGCCCTTGGCATAACACTGCTGACTACCGTTCAAAGCAGTCATTGGTGGCCGAAGTGAAAGCCTCTGAATCAGATGCATATTCTGACTCTGAGATAGAACCATAAAGGGGAAGATAGATCATTGACATGGAACCCAGTGGCACCAGTTCTTCCACCAAGCTCTAGCCTAGTGAACCAGACGAGCCAGAAGAAGGAGAGTGCCTCTTCCATTCACAAATGTGGGTAAAAGGCACCCAGCTACACTTCATCGTTGATAGTGGTAGCTATAAGAACCTCATCTCAGCAGAGGTCGTAAAGAGGCTTGCCCTGCCAACAACGTCGCACCCACAAGCCTACACCATTGGATGTCTCCGCCAAGGAAACGATCTCCGCGTCAACCAACAGGGATGACTGTCGTACGACATCAAGCCCTTAAAAAAATAGGTATTATGTGATGTTTCTCCTCTTGAAGTTTGTGATGTTCTTTTGGGCCAACATTATTTATGGAAATGTCATGCTGTATATGAGTCTAGGCCTCGTAGTGTTATTATTACTTTGAACAGGAAATTGTATAGGATACCCGAGGCTGCCCCACCTAGTGCTATTTCTTTGATTTCTGCTAAGAAATGTAGGAAGTTCATCTCTCAGACAAGGAAGTTTGTCTTCTTTGTAATTCTCTCTCAGAATAAGTGAAAGATCATAGCCACATCTAGGGTCTCTGCGGTCGACCTCTCCACATAGTAGAAGCAAGTAGATAAGTTCATGGAAGAATACTCAGATATCTTCTCCTCACCTACAGGGGTACCTCTGCACTGCCAAGTCAAGCACCCCATCGATCCTGACCCCCCGATGCACCGCTTCCCAATGGGCCAGTCTATCGCCTCTCTTTGATGGAGAATGAGGAGATCAAGTGATAGATCCAAAAACTGCTCCACAAGGGGCACATCCATCCCAGCTCATCACCTTGCGGGAGCCCAATCATGCTGGTACAAAAGAAAGATGGAACCTGGCAACTCTATATTGATTATCGGGCTCTAAATAAAATCACATTCAGAAACCGGTACCCAATTCCCCGAATCGAAGACCTCCTTGATCAACTCACGGGGGCCAGATAATTCAGTAAGATTGATCTAAAGTCTGTCTACCACCAAATCCCGATAGAAAAGATAGATGTATGGAAGATCGCCTTCAAGTCAAAGGAAGGCCTTTTTGAATGGTTGGTCATGCCCTTTGTTTTGACAAATTCTCCAGCCACTTTCATGAGGATGATGGATGATATCCTGCAACCATTCACCAATAATTTTGTAGTGGTGTATCTGGATGACATTCTAATTTACAGCAAGACTTGGGTTGAACACTTGCAACATATTCAACAGGTTCTGCACACCCTGCGACAACACAAGCTATATGCCAACATGGAAAAATTCTCCTTCAGAATGGACAGGGTCCATTACCTGGGATACATCATTGATCATCATGGCATACATGTGGATCCTGCCAAGATCCAAGTCATCCATGACTGGCCAACCCCAACAACACTCACTGAGCTTCGGAGCTTCTTGGGCCTTGCCAATTTCTACCACAGGTTCATGTTGGGATTCTCCCATATTGCATGGGCCCTCAGCCAAATAAACATGGGTGGTGGTAAGGAAAAATTTTCATGGGGCCGGCCCCAACAACAAGCGTTCGATGATTTGAAGCAGAGCTTGTGCTCAGCCCCAATACTTTCACTACCAAACCTGCAACATCCTTTTGAAATTGAGACAGATGCTTCATACTATGCTGTGGGTGCCTTTCTCACTCAACACGACCACCCCGTGGCCTATCATAGTGAGACACTGTCCGTAAGTACCCAACTTATGACAAAAAAATGTACTCCATTGTACAAGCCTGTCGCCAGTGGAGACATTAAATTCTTGGGAAGGAGATAGTCATCCACACTAATCATAAGACAATTCCATTCATGCAGACACAGGGAAAATTGCAGAATGACCTCCATCAAAAGTGGTCCACATACTTGCAACAATTCCACCTCAACATCAAGTATAAAACATGGAGCACCAATCGCATCGCTGATTGCCTCAGCAGACCGCCAGTTGCGGCACTCACCATGGTGATAGACTCTTGCGTCCATGAGACATCTAGATGGCCCCAGCTCTATGAGACATACCCTGACTTCAACACCACCTACCAAATGTTGGGTGAAAACGCAGTTGTCGATAATTTCCATCTTCAGGATGGGTTGTTGTGTCTTCTAAGCCATATTTGTGTTCCATCAAGTGAGCGAGCCAAGCTGATCTGGGAATCCCACTACAGTTGGGTGGCATGACACTTTGGCATCAAAAAGATAGTGGCGATGCTACATAAACATTTCTACTGGCCGAAACTTCGACAGGAGGTCAACAAGTATATCAGGTCCTGCACTGCTTGTGCTATTGCCAAACCGACCACTAAGAAACAAGGCTTTTACACCCCTCTTCCTACTCCTGACAGGCCATGGGAATCCATCTCAATGGACTACATGTCGGGCCTCCCATCCACCAAGTGGGGAAATGACTGTGTTTTTGTGGTTGTTGATCGCTTTTGTAAGATGGTGATTCTGGTTGCCTGCAAGAAGAGCATCACAATAGAGGCCACTGCCAAGCTCTTCTTTGAATGAGTCCGGGTACATTTTGGAATCCCACAAACCATTGTCTTAGATTGGGATAGTCGATTTCTCAGCACATTCTGGTCGAGCCTCTGGTCATTGCTGGACACCAAGCTCACCAAATCCATGACCTTCCACCCCCAAATAGATGGCCAAATTGAGGTTGTAAATAGAATGATTGTGCATATCCTTCGCATGTATAATTCAAAGCACCTTGACACATGAGATGAGAGCCTTCCCTATGTCCATAATAGCTACAACCAAGCCCTGCATAGCTCAACCGGCCACAGCCCCTTTCAGGTGGGGTTGGGATTCCAACCATTGGGTCCCATAGATGTTGCACTTCCCCTTGCGGTCACCTCGACTGACTCATCTCCTGCTCCAACTGAAGATGACAAAGCCACCTAGTTCATTAAGCATATCCAACACATCTGCCAACAGGTTCAAGATATCTTACAGAAGTCCTATGACAAGTACAAATAGTGATATGATCAACATCGGGTGCCACATAAGTTTTAGGTGGGCGAAAAAGTTTGGTTGCACTTGCAGAAAGAATGCCTTACATGACCCTATCAGAAGCTTCTCCCACTCCGTTATGGGTTGTACACTATCACCAAGTCCGTGGGGGATAATTATTTTGAGCTCAACATTCCTCCCTTCCTTGGCTTGCACCTAGTGTTCAACATGGATCTCCTTCGCCCTTATTTACCACCATTATTGGACACCTCAGAAGTAGTAGAACAACTGACACCAACAGAGCTCAACCCTGACAACATACAACATGAATCCAATGATCAGATTTTGGACACATAGATCAAGGGCACTCGACAACAAAGGATCCATCTTTATTGAGTCGTCAAACCAGGGCAGCTCCTGCACCAAGGCAAGTGGCTCACCCGGGGCCAAATTCAGCAGAAATTTCCTCTTCTGATGGGGGACCTCAACACAATGTATACCATTTATTCCTAAGGAGAGAGGATTGATCAATATGAATATCGGTGGCCACCCACCTTTTCCAACTGGCTCAAAACAATTTTCTAACAATTTTGGCAATTTACTATTTTTAGCAGTTTTAATTTTCGGGGCCATTTTGAGGGCTTAAATGAAGGTTTTTCGAGATAGATCTCCTCAATTATATCCAAAGGAATTATTGACACCCCAAAATTAATATCATCGACAATACCTTTCCAACGGGCTATTACACGCCTAAAACAGAGATCGTATGCAAAAGTTACGACCTCGAGAAGTTGATGTACTAACTTACCCAAACGGGGCCCACATGACTTTTGGCGCTTCATCTCCTAGGGTTAGGTTTTTGGATGTCTAGGGTTTTTGACATTGTTGTTTATTGTAAAAATGCCTTCAGAGCCTCATTGTAATCTTCTTCTTGCAAATGCGCGCAACCTTCTCATCTCTTCTCAGAGATAAGCCGCCACCATTCCAGCAAGCTTGTTTCCGCTGCATTTTACAGTTTTAGCTTATTTCGTTATTGAATAGAAAAGAAATTTTACTTTATCTCTGTTATTTTGTGTTAAGCACCTGTTAATATGTATTCATTTCATTCTTCTCATAAAATCCAGCTGAACAAACATAGAAAATTTCAATTGCAAATAGATGCAAATGATGAACTGGCTTGTTGGACAATGATTTCTAGACAACCCTACAAAGATAGACTTGCAAAAAATGTTAAAGAGTTGGCCCGTAATTGTTGGTTGACAGAATCTCGTGTTTCACCACATACAAGGGATATGTTGCGATGAATAATAACAAGAAAAAAATATGAAGAACATACAAAACATATATTGCCAATGACACAAATAGAATTGTTCAATAAGTTCAAAGAAGAGCACAAAGAAGTTAAAATTTCCATCAATACATTTGTGCAACAAAAAACATGGTTTGTTAGACCCATCATTGTTCGTGACACTTGTTGTTGTTGTTGTTATCATGTGGAATTTGAGTTATATTAAGACACTTTTCTTGATTTTGGTAAAAATTTATGGCCAAGTTCACCTCCTCCTTCCACATTCCGTGCATTTATATATGAAATTCTATGTGAAAGAGAAGGTGATGAATTATTTTACCAAAAAAATGTGTTGGTGGAAATTGTTGGTTGTGGAGCCTGATTATCTTCCTGATTCAGAGGTCCTTGCTTTTAGCCGTGTTTATACCCCATGAAGTATTTACACCCCAA
>ML781309.1:324646-349333 GCA_009831015.1 Picea engelmannii
ATGTAAACATATTTTCCATCAAATATAATTTAGACATGTGTAACAATAAAAAACAATAATAAAAAAAACAAATAACACATATTAACATATATACTTTAACTAAATATTAAATAAACAATAAGAAATAATAACATACCCAACCAGAGTTAAACAAATTTAAGATTTTCCCTCTATTTTTATTACACTTTTGTGACACTTTTTTTAAACCAAAGTTCCAAAACTTCCAAAATAGTTACTCTCCACATTAAGAATACATGATTTAAACAATTTGTAAAATCTTATCTAAAATCTTAGAAAATTTTAAAGAGAAAAATTGTGTTCTTAGTAATAAATTTTTGTGTTTAGAGTTACATAATAATCTGAAAATAAATATAGAACTGTGTATGTAGAAAGTTCACAAATCTCCATATTAAGTCATTCTTCCAATTAAATACTTATCTCCTTGTGGATAAAGTCTCAAATCCTTCAGGTGAAATTCTCATCCCAGGTGATCTTATTTGATCTTATTTACTTAGCAATAAAATACTAATCTCCTCAGCAGTAAAATACTTCTCTCCTCTTCTACAGTGGTCATATAATCAAATTCCATAATGCCCTTTCAATTTAAAGGACTCGTAAATCTCCATATTAAGCCATTCTTCCAAGAAATTACTTATATCTATGAAAGTTCACAAATCTCCATTTTAAAAACCATTCTTCAGAAAATACTTATCTCCTCTTTCTGCGGTGGAATAGATGTTCTCATATAATTTTTCATGTACATGAAGAAAACACAAATCTGCACATATATTAAGTCATTCTTAAAAAACCATTTAAATATTTTATCCTTGGGATGTATTCATATTACATATAATTAAATGCTCTTTGAAATTATGTGTGAGATAGCACACATATACTATGTGTGAGCTAGCTCAGATATACTATATATGTGAGTTAGCTCATATATACATATATGTGAGCTAGCTTAGATATACATATACATAGCTTATTTGTAACTCTACTTGAATGTTGGTTTTTGTGGTTAGTAACCAATTTAGTTAAGAGTTTGACAATACCCTGGCCAGAAGGAATTCACTTCGTTGTATGCAGAAAACACAAATATCCATACTATGCCATTCTTGGACAAGAAGACAAGCAATGCAATCACATAAAATTTAGAAACTTCCCCTTTTCTGATGTGGGATAGAGTTTGTTCTCAAATAATCAAATGTTCAAGTTCAAAATTAGGTCTTCATCATGATCTAAACTTAAATAAGTTTGAATGTACCATTTAAGACAACGATAAGCTTATATAGGGGTTCTATATATTTCAAAATAATTGATCAAAGCGTTGAATAGGAAGGCCTAAACTAAAAATTTGAGAAAACAAAAAATAGAAAAAAGTAAAAAATATAAGCTTATTCAACAAAAATAAGCTTGAACACTTTTATATAAAACCCCAACTTAAAATCACATTAAAACTCACTAATGTGCAATAAACATACATTTATAAATCATCATGAATGGATGCATCATTCCCAGGTATGGATGCTTTCTCTGCTTCCTCCTCAATCCCAATCTCTCACACTCTCTTCTCCACATTTTGTTCAAGCACACTCTCATGTACTCTCTTCTCCACATTATCCTATATAACATATTCCAAATTTGAAAATTTAAAATTTTGAAAATTAAATTTAAATGATTTTAACACATTAAATTGTAGTTTTAAATTTTGAAACATGTAATGCCTATGATGTGCTAACCTATGATTCAATAAATTAAATGTTGTTTAATAAATTCTTCTTTTAAATTAATAATTTAAATTACAATTTGCAATTTTAATATATAACTAAATTTGTTTTCAACATGCAATGATACATGTGAACTCCCACCCTGTTCAAACTCTCCCAATGAGAATTGAGACAAGCCTGCCCAAGTAGTAGGAGATGGAATAGGGATCTATGAACAACACAACTAAGAACTAAATCTAGGATTGAATGTGTTCACATTTATACAAAATTATAAATGTCATGTTGTTGATCTTATTCAAAAGATTGGAGATTGGACAACTAAAGTGCACATATGTGGATATTAGAAAACATATACCTAATTCAACCCATCCAAATTTAAACTTGTGAAATCAACTCCCCTATTTATTGGAGATTCATTTAAAATATCTCCAAATTGTAATTAATGACAATAACAACTCAATTATTTATATAGATACAATGATATGTATCTAGATCTAGAATTGGAAGTAAACTATCCTAAAATGTGTCAAAAATTTACTAACTAGAACACACCAATCTGCTGTTTGGTTCATCATTCTGAATGACCTCCTTCCAACCATCACAGAAAAATTTTGCATACTCCTTAAGTTTTTCTATTGACATGGTATCTAACTCTGCATTTGTTTTATAAACAAAAATGGTCCGAGAATTGACTTCTGCTCGCTGATGGTTCAAACCAACATCAACACCATAAAAAATTGATTCCAAGTTTTCCCCGATTGTATTCCTAGCCTCTTTGCCAACCTTTGATGAAGCTCATAACTCTGAATGTGAAGAAAATTCCCTTATTGGGAGAGATACTAAAGGTCGTGGAGGCCTTTGCAATGTCGCATTTCAATATGCCAATTTTCGATCATATGTCCGTCTTTTACCAACGCTATAATAATTAGATGATAGACTAGTATAATTAGGGTGCATGTCCATGAAAAACTCTGCATAAAAGTGTCTAGAAAAATAATGTGGAACCTCATCGTTCCACAACAATTTCCCATATGCTGCCAAAAATATGTTATACAAATGTCATGCTATGTCGGAGTGCTTAAAATATTGCACCTTCAACATTTTTTGCTTTGGCCCATATTTGAAATTGAACATTGAAATTGCATTTTATTTTGAAACTTTATTTTTTATTGCATCTCATTTATCAGGGCCCATCACCTCTGACTTTCATTGCCTCATTAAATCGATAAAAATTTCAGTGGTTGGCCCCATCTTTTGATATGGGTCCATAAAATTTTGCAATGAATGAAAAACAATCTACAAGTTTTTTTTACTCTCCTGAGGGAGATCCAAGATCCTCAAATCCTTTTCCAATCTACTTTTAACACCTTAACATCGCTCAATGGTCATTGCTTTAGTAATCCCTTCCAAGGGAAAATCATCACAAACATCCGAAGGATAGGTGGACGTAGGCATGCAATATTTTGTTTCTTGATAACACTGCCTCCTAAATCCACTTTCACCCTTTTCACCAATGTTGGCATAGGGGAAAACCCAGGGTTCAATGCTACAACAACGTACTAACAAAGCGCTAACTATCAGCCCTTTCGAAAACACCTGCGAAACAGATGAAGTCTCACCCAAGGTAGAGGTAGGGGTGGTTGCAAGACTCAGGTGTCTGCAACCTTAGTTGAGACACAGATCTATGATTATAATACTTAATAAAGCACTTAGCATCGTCAGTTCCTCAATATACAATCAATAATCACTTCACTGATAAAACAGGGTTTTGCAACATTCACACTGATATAACGTACTTAAGCACTTAGCATCAATAGATAGGTCAGATCTAGCAGATCAAGCACTTAGCATATTAATATAGATCATATATAACATTATTATACATCATTAGAACTAAGCATTAGTAGATCTATCTAAACATCATAAAGAACTTAGCAAAAGAAGACATAAACACATTAAGACAAGTACAAAGCAAGACAACACAGTGTTTACGTAGTTCACCCCACCCTGGGGCTATTCCCACCAACTCTTCTTCTTTATTTTCTTCAGTCAATCGGTTAAAAGCACAAAGCCATCAAAACCCTTACTCCGCACACGACATAAGGTCTGTGCAGTTCGCTAGATCCTTCTTCCTTGCGTTACAACACTCAGCCTTCCACAATCTGTTACAAGGACCTGCACTTAGCTCTGCAAGTCTCTTACAGTCACGCACAAAGCACTTACAGACTCTACTCGCACTTAGCATACATTCACATCACATATATGCACACTTCCACCCACTTCTTACATTGCCTATCCTTCTATTTATACATACAAAATAGGCTTAAACATGGGTAAACCCATGGGACGACATCCCAATCCCGTTACATATTCCCAAAAACCCAAAAAGGATTCAAAAGTGGGTCAAGATCCCTTGATCTCTGCTTCATCTTACGCTCCTCCTTCGAAAGGTTGTCGAAGTCCCAAAATAGGTCACTATGACCAAGAATCTTCCAAAACTTGGTCATGGGCCAACAAGCCCCCAACACTCGCCCATGACTCATCCCGAGTCACTTTGATCTGACCATTTCTACCTCGAATGCCTCGATCTTGGCTCAAGCTACTTTGACCTGCTGCTGTGCGACGACCTCTTTCTCGGTGAACTCCTGGATCACTACGTTATTCACGGGCCCTTCTAGGCGCTGTTCTCCTGTGATGACAACCTATTCTAACTCTGCTCCTCAGCTTCCAACCTCTGTGAATAATTGGTATGTCTTATCTTGTACTGTTTGAATCCATTGAGTAACTTCCATCACTCTGCTTTGAATCGTATGGATCTACTTCTGGGTGGTGCATTTCTCCTAAGACAACTTCATTCTTTCCACGACTGACAAGGCCTTCAACTGCACCTATAGTGTGTTTATGTGCTGCTTTGCTTCCTTGAGCTGCAACTCTAATTCCTGTAACTATGGATTCTCGGTGAGATTATCATATGTTTGGGCACTATAGTTACTCAGCTGCTTGCACTCCAAGGAAAGTGATTTTAGTCTGTCAACTGCGCTGTGGGCAGTTGCTTCCCTTTGCTTTCTTACATATTGAGGGGTATCGGACACAGTGAAGAGCTCCAATTCTACTATGAGTTGTTGGAGCTACTAGATTACTTCTTCAAGTTGTTCCACCTGTTGTGGAACTCGCTCTTCGGTCTTTACTTCTACGACTGTCACAGAGTGAACTATTATGTGAACCATTTCCTTCAAGTTGCTCTGCGAGCAACTGTTCCTTGGTTTTCTACAATTGTGATTTTTCTTCATCCCACTTCGCTTACAGAGAAATATTTTCCTGTTCTGTAGTACTGCGTTGTTCTACAAGGTCTCCCTGTACTTGTGCCAAATCCTGGGTGGCTTGCGTTGTTTCTTCCTAAGCTCGTCGAAGGCGAGCTTTGACTATATCAGTGATGCGGTGGAGTTGAGCTAGCTCATCTCCCAGTTCTGATGTTCTTGCTGACAGAGGCGTAGTGGAGACTGAGCGACTGGATTGTAGTGCCTACTACACTCCTTGGAGCTCATCCTTAATCTGATGGAACACCTCCTCCTGCTTAGCTTCTTGCTTCTCTTCTATCTCCAATGAAGCATCATTCATGGCTGCTATGATGAAATTGAAGTCGTCAGAGGTGAGGATAGTCTGCATTTTGTTTATAGTTGATTTCACTTTTTTCCAGAAGGAAGGTTTCGGTAGGGAAACCTTCATTTTCTTCGAGGGATCCTCCTCATCTCTAGGTGATGTAAACTTGCCTTTCTTCTGTTCAACTTCTACGCCATCTATTTCTCTGCCATATCCTCCTTGCTTTTCTTATATGGAAGCGGTCTTCATGGATGTGCTATCTAAATCATGGACCTCTTTGGTCTTCTTTATATTGCTAGGTCCGAGTGTATTCGACGCATTTTCTGGACTGTCTGAATCAGATATCTCCACAGGGTCTGCTGGAATGAGTAGGTCCATCGACCAGTCCTTGGTGTTCTCCTCCAAGTCCTCCTCCGTCAACTTGTAGTATGACTGGAGTTGTTCCTTGTGTTCGTTAGCTCACGCTGTGATATAAATGAAATGGTGGTCTACGCTGAACTTCATTAAAGGCTTGAAATGGTGGAGAGTGTTCGGGGTTATACGAGGCTCAGACTAGATGGATGTCTTCAACTGGTTGTAATATATGTGAAACATAGAATTTGACTGCCATTGCTCGTTCATGTCACTGGAATACCACAGTGTACTAAACTTTGGGCCAGAGGTTCAAAGGGCTCGATGTCTGGGAAGGTCACACCTTCCGTCATTTCCCATGCGATGAAAGCAATTAGGATTAGAAGCCAACTAAAGTGGAACTCATATCCTTGATATTGCGCTTCCCTACAGTCCAGTTCCAACTAGTTCATGAGGTACTTCACCCAATTCATTTGTAGGCCCTCCGCGCACTTCCCTATGAGGTCGACTACAAAACCAATCACTTGGGAGGGTCGGTTCTTGCGGTCCAACTTTCTTATGATCAATTGATAGTCTAGGCACACAGTGCTACTTTGGATAGAAGCTACCTTGTATCCTCGCGTGCTTTTCTCAACATCATCGTAGGTGTTTTTTATCCTTTGAGCTAAAGCGCGATCTATGGTTTTTCCAGGGTATAAATCCTGTGGGTCAGGGCCTTGCATACTCATCCCTATGATCCGATTGATCAATGTTGGATCCACTGTGATACAACAATTTAACCACAAGTATCTTCCATGGTAACAAGACAGTAGCATCTTGATGCATGCATTCACTTTTTGGTGTCTTCCAAAGTGAGGAATCTTCATGACGTTGAGTAGTGTGGACTACGCGAGGTTATGGGTCCACGACTGAGGAATTATCCTTGAATTATTTCCTTTTGTCCGGGTCAGGTACTTATGTGGGGCAAGCATGTTGTAGACCTTCCTGTCGTCAAGGTTGAACTCGCTAAACTTCAACGTTGTTATCTTTTCATGATCTGCGCATATCCCCTTCGGGAGGTACGTAGAGACCAATTCGTACTCAAAGTCTCTGGGGACACTGTCTCTATTTATGGCATTGCTTAGAGGTGGTAGGTAGGTGGGTAAAATGCTCGGAATCAACTTAGCATTCACGAGATCATCTCTGTGCTTAGTTTTCTTTTCTTCTGCGGGCCGCGATGGTCTGGTTCGAGCAGTGAATGGAGAGGCCGACAATCCTCTCATTGATGATGCTTGTAGACCAATAGACAATCCTCTCTCCGACATGACTCTTCATTCATCAAGTCGAGGAGTACTTCTGTTATTGATTCTTCAATTGCAGTGAGCTCGTTGGACATACACACTCGGGATTAATAATATCGAGTTCACAATTAACTTAGATACTGCACTAGAGTAAACAACAAGAGGGAAATGATCACTGTATAAAATTTACTTGTTCTGCGGGCTCAAATTCTTGGTTAGCAAAAGTGTTCTCCGTGCATGGCGCGATGGGATAAATAGGCAACTTGGAAACGATTCACTTGTAACAGGTATGAAGCCTCATTAACTCTTGTTTTGTCCATTATGGAATGATCCAATGGTCTGGTGTTGAGCTATAAATTCTTTCCGACCCATTTGGAGCGACATTCGAATGGATATATCAGTCCAACGGTTATATTGCCTCGCCATGGCGAAGTGCCATGCGTCACTGTTTTGATATCCCGACGAAGCTCCCATTCTGCAAATTTTATGTCTATGAAGTTCCCTCTAGAGCCTTATGTAACTTTTCAAACTTAGCTCTCTTCTTACTTAGCTTCCTAGTCTTCCTCCCAGTGAGCTTCGTCTTGATAGTCCTTTTTCCATTCTGATTCTTATCTTCTTTCATCATAGTCACTGCGTGTTGTTGAGGTTCTTTCCTAGGATTTAGGATTAACACCTCTTCTTTATCTGAGATAGGTACTTCAGTCTTCTACGGGTCTTCTAATGTTCTTGCAGCTTCAACATATGGGTCTCTAGTGTTAATTAGCTTCGACCTATTCTCCTGTTCTTCAACCAAGTATGTGATCCTTCTAGTCATGAAATCTTTTAACTCTTGTTTCTTCTGCTCCAAAAATTCTTCTTCTTTTTTTCGTCTGGCTTGATCTCTTTCAATCCAAGGTTTCCCTAGTAACATGGTAAATGGGGCACGGTCCTCAATAAATTGAATAATCTCAAAATATTCTTCTGTCGAAGTTCCATTGGCATTCATAGATATTTGAGTGAGCTTTCCACAAAGATTTACCAGTTTTCCTCTAAATAAACCTATTCCTCCTAATGAGGGAGTCATAGGAGGCCTCCCTATAGCTTTCCAAGTTCTCCCTGTCATGATATTCACCTGTGTTTCCTCATCTAGAACACAGTAAATGTCGAAGTCTCCTATTCTTTCCTCAAGGCATTCATTGTCTTTAAATATCTCTGATAATATAACATGTCGATGATCATTCAAGGTTTGTTTCATCTGTAGCAATAGCTTATCTGATTCTTTCTGAGGTTTTGCTATAGACTTAGTTTCTGGATCTGCCTTAGGGTTTTCTTGTCTTATGTTCATACTTTCAAGCTTAGCAATCATTCTATGGAAATCCAACACTTCATGGTTCATAGCTTCGCAACAAAGACAACCAGGTCTTCTCCAAGGGCATGCCTTAGCAAGATGTCCCAGTTTTCTGTAGCTGTAATAGAGGGTTAATCCTCTCTTTCTTTTAAATGATCCCTAGTTTCTCCTATTCTGTGTGCTAGGATCATAGGAGATAACCTGCAATAAATTCTTTCTAGGATCCTGCATCCATTTGTTAGTCCAAAAATTCTTTCTATGCATAGGTATAACATATCTTTCACTATTCTTATCAGATCAACTCATATCAAATATTCTTTCATCTATTAATACCCTAGTTTTCAAACTAGGATAGACTCTATTAAACATACCTAGATCCATACTCTAGAAACAAAAATTTCCACTTATCTTACTTCTACATAGCATAAAGCTTCCAGATCTAAAATTTTTAACTGTTCTTACCTTTATCATAGCACAGAGCTTGCTGATCTTACCTCTTTTAATCAGAAATTCTCACTTTTTCTTTTCTTAGAGCACAAAGCTTCCAGATCTTACCTCTTTTAATTAGAAATTCTCACTTTTGCCTTTCTTAGAGTAGAAAGCTTTCAAATCTTGCTTCTTTTCTTTAGATCCGACCTCTTTTCTTCATATCGGGCTACTTTCTTTTAGCACAAAGCTTTTTAGGTCAAGTAGAATACTGCGCACTAGGGCACAGATCTATGCACAAATATTTCATAGTTTCAGGATGGATGTTTGCACAAAGCTTCTTCTTTCTCAGTTCCCAACAATCACAATTTCAGACCCCGCCAATGGAACCATTTGTTGACACAGGGGCAGACCCAAGGTTCAATTCTATAACAACGCACCAACAAAGCCCTAACTACCAACCCTTTCAACAACACCTGTGAAGCAGATGAAGTCTCACCCAAGGTAGAGGCAGGGGTGGTTGCAAGACTCAGGTGTCTGTAACCTTAGCTGGGTCATAGTTCTGTGATTGTATTACTTAATAAAGCACTTAGCACCGTTAGTTCCTTAATATACAATCAATAATCACTTTTCTGATAAAACAAGGCTTTGCAACATTCACATTGATATAACGTACTTAATAACTTATCATCAATAGATAGGTCATATCTATCAGATCAAGCACTCAACATGTTCATATAGATCAGATCTAACATTCTTATACGTCACTAGCACTATGCATACGCAGATCTATCTAATCATCTTAAAGCACTTAACAAAAGAATACATAAACACATTAAGACAAGCACAAAGCAAGACAACAAAGTGTTTACGTGGTTCACCCCCACCCTGGGGCTACGTCCACCAACTCTTCTTCTTTATTGTCTTCAGTCAATTGGTTACAAGCACAAAGCCATCAAAATCCTTACTCCGCACAGGACAAAATATCTGCGCAACTCGCTAGATCCTTCTTCCTTGCGTTAGAACACTCAGCCTTCCACAATCTATTACAAGGACCTGCACTTATCTTTGCAAGTCTTTTAAGTTCATGCAAAAATCACTTATAGACTCTACTCGCACTTAGCATACATTCACATCACATAGATTCACACTTCCACCCACTTCTTACATTGCCTATCCTTCTATTTATACATACAAAATAGGCCTAAACATGGGTAAACCCATGGGCTGACATCCCAATCCCATTACATATTCCCAAAAACCCAAAAAAGATCCAAAAGTGGGTCGAGATCCCTTGATCTCCGCTTAGTCTTGTACTCCTCCTTCGACAGGCTATCGAAGTCCCAAAATAGGTCACTATGACCAAGAATCTCCCAAAACTTGGTCAAGTGCCAACAACCAACATTAGAATCTTCGTGACACTCACTCTCTCTTTCATTTTTTTCACTCTCTATAAACTCATTGTCTACACACACATTTGAAAGTAATTACAACATTTAACTTAACATAAATTTAAATACACAAAAATACAACAAAAATAAAGAAAATCAAAGAAAATTACCAAAAACATTTTCTTGTCCTGATGTATTCCCTACATTCTCAGGTGTAGGAGTATCAATGCGCAACCTATATAAGAAGGCGTTGAGCACTCAACACACCCTAAAACTCCTTTATCAGTCTTTGTTCTTTTTGGGTACCACTTGATCTTCTGCATTGTTTGTTTCAACTTCATTTGGAGAAATGTTCTATCTTTGCTTTTTCTCATGACTCTCATCATCTATTCAGGTTTGTTTGAACTTATGAAAACCCATGACTAAAAAAGTCCTTAACACTTGAATAAATAATCGATAGCCAAAACACTTCACTCGACGCACTCAGATTCAACATCGAAAGGAATTCAAAGAAGAAAAGGAAACCACTCGAAAAACCACAGTTGCCGAGCACCGATCATCGTTGGCATCGGCAAAAGGAAGTTTTTGTTTGGGTCAAGTCTTGCATAAGGATATCGACGATATTCGATTCCCCTTCGGCATTGGTAAAAGATGAGGGGGACATACGTTAAAAAAGAGAGAAAATATATTGTTGATGTTCGATGCCCCGACGCGCTTCATCAGTTGGGAAAAAATAAAAGGATCATCGCCAACATGTTGACCACGATAAAAATTATCCCCGATCGCCTATCCTCGATGCCTTTTCGACATCAAGAATTTTTCAAGTGAGATGATTCGAAAGAACTTTGATAGGTTTTTCATTGATCACCGATCCCAGAAACTTTTTCGGCATCGGCTAGCTAAGGTTTGTTTTAGAAGGAATAACTTAAGGAAAGTCCCAACTCCGATTAATACAAGTGAATTAAGTCACTGGTCTTCGATGCCACGTGTTCTTACCAGGTTAGAGGTTCGTACGTTCTAGTGCTATCCAAAGTTATCCTTGGCTCCCTAGGTCCGAGTCACACCTCCGAATAAGCATTGCCGCGTCAACAATGTACGGTAAAATCGATCGGCATTGGAACTTTTTTTAAGAGGTTATCATTGAAAACGTTCATAGCACATCCTCGATCCCCGATCCACACACTGAGAGAGTGACACGATGAGACGTTTTAGCATTAGATACAATCGAATTTTGAGCATTTAAGGAGCTAATTAATACCTAATCTCGCATTATTTTCTACCTTATGCGGCAATCAAAACAACCATTTAAAATCACCGATACACCACATCACCACCCATGCCTCTGTCGTCAACCCACGATGAATTTAAGTTCTATAGATTCGGCGACAAATTTGTCAAAATTTCACTAATAACCTGAATTGAATGGCTGATGTGACACGGTAAGATCTTCCATGTTTAAATTCTCTTGATTCGTTGTAAATGAAATCATTCTGTGCATAAGAAAATTCTGGAGCAAGACGAGTGACTCGAAGGCTGTATCAACTTCATGATTATCAAAATAACCAGGTTTTAACAAGATTCAGAGGAACAATGCTACCAATAAATCCAACCACTAGACGATTGCCGAGGGCACCGAAGCTGAAAGAACCAGAGGTAGGCGAAGGCTCTTCTCCAGGGATCACAAAACAATTGGAATATGCCCTGAGGCCGAAACTTGTCATTAAGACAACAACGAAGAAGGATTTTATCCAACCTTCGGCCTTTGGAAATACAGAGGAAAGAGCATGGTCCAATATGGCGCTCCCACTTTGGGGGGATCCCTTTAACAGGAATATCCAAGAAGAGTACCCAGAATATGTCCCACACACTGATCTAGACGTAAGGGTGCTTGACGACCAGGTGTTCCCAAACATATGCCAGTCGTATCTATATATGGTGGTAAGAAAAACCCCCATATTTCCCTACATAGAGGTTCTTAAAGGGATCATCGACCACATAGACACACAAAAGTGTCTAATCATTGATGACAATGGCAAGTGTGTCAGAGTTTTCTTCCCGGTATAAGTTCATAAGTATTACAAACTTAGGGACCCAGAGGAGCGGCTAAACACATAATTCATCGTGAAGTTCTATGAACACCATGACACCAGCCGAGTGATGGCCTCATGGTGGAGGGAGAACAAGAAGTTTACCAAATGGAGCACTGGCTGGTATGGGATAACTAACTTAAGGGAGCCATATGTCTATTTGATGTCTCTCATTTGCTGATTATACAGAGAGAAATATTTCTCTAGGTTTTCAGAGGCATGGATTCCTTTGGAATACACAATTGCGATCGCCGGGTGCAGTTTCAACTGGGGACCAACAATATCCAAGCAACTGAGCATATGTGTGCAACACACCCAGGCTCTGAAGGAAAAAGAAGCACTAATGTTTTACATGGCTTCATACTTGCTCGATGTCATGTGTGCCAGAAACATCTTCTCCGACATGAATCTAAGCTAGCATGTTGTAGAGCTCCCGGTCCACATCTACTTCAGTGTGCTATGGGAAAATAGGTATAAGAAATCATACTCCCTCATCTACAATGAATTCATTGCCCAAATTTATTTTATTCTTTCTATGAAGGAATTCCCAAGGCTATCGATGACACCCAAAAAGATGATATCCAAGGCAGGCCATTGACATATGGATGAGCGCACCACCTACATCAGGGTGTTTGGGGCCACCTAAACACCACATATCCTACCAGCTCATGTCCTGGACCAGCTTGTCATAGGATAAATATGCTATCAAACCATCTTGCAAGGCTACAACACCACCCTGGTCAAGGACAAGAGATGGGTTTTCATACCCTATGGTTTCCATGTAGGGTTCTACTTGGTAAAGGATACCGCTCAAGCCAAACAAGAAGGGATGAGCCAACTTGAGTCCAGATTCCCAACGGGTCGATTCTGCAAGCACGATCCAAAGGGTGTGGTCTTGCAACATGCTTCACAAGTGTCGTCTTGTTGGCCATACGCTCACGACAAGTTCGAAGATGAAGTCTTCACAGAAAATGCCTAGGACTAGGACGAGGTGGTAAAAAGGATGGTCGACTCGAAAATGACCAGGTTCAGGGACATGATCATGGATGAATAGGTGATGACAATAGAATAGTTGGCTCAAGAGGCTCTCAGAGACAGGGAATAAATCAGAGCGACAGAGGCAACATAGGTGCAGAACATGGGATTATCTATGACACTGGAGGCATAGGAAAAGGGATTTCTCCTGATGGAATAGGCACAAAGAGTAATTGATCAACTGTAGAATGACCTAGACCTTATAGAAATGGAAAGGGTCCATGTTGAAAAACCAGTTGAAATATGAGTAGGTCCAAGTGGCCTAGAGCTAATACAAATTGAAGAAATCGTCGGGTTAGATAACCCTGAAGTTACAATGCCACATGATGGATCACTAGGGGATGTTTTATCTCAGCTAGAGATAGAAAGAAAATTAGGGAGAGAAAGTGCACCAAACCCCCTCCATGACTTGATAACAATCTATGATTATGAGGAGAGTTCTGAGGTGTCCTTAGTGACTCCGGTGTAGATCATAGAGGAAAAGGAGGCCAAGAAGGTATCTTCCCCAACTCCCGATGCTCAAATTCGAGGCCTTCCACATAATGACCGGGAGGTCAAAAGTGTCTTAGACACTGATCTACTCGATGTACCAGAGACCCAAGTGGATAGTCCAAAGGACGAGCTAGGGTTGGGTGAACAAAAAGAAGAAGTTCCATAGCAAGAAATCGACATCTCAACAACCAATTATCAAGTAAGTACTGAGACTACACCTGATGCTTCAATTCCAACCAATATTTTACCTCCCAATGAGCAACAACCAGAGGTCGAACCTTCAAAACACATGAAATAGGTTCAAGAATGCAGTCTTGCACAAATATACACCGTCGGGAGCCTGGGAAATATGCTTACATTGGGAGATCAACAAATCCTCGAACCCATGGATGAGGTTGCTGATATACAAGCCATATCCTATGACCGTAAGATGATATCCATCATGAAGAGGACCACCAAGAAGAGGATGCTTACTCTGGATCGCTCCATCCTCATCACCACAAAAGAAAAATTGATTAGCACGGAGAATGCAAAGACATTCGAGCTTATCGGTGGAGGGATGAAAATCATAGATGCCACATTGGAAAGAGTGAAAGGGGATGAAGAGGAGCTGGCCACTGCGCTGAAGGAGTTGGAACATCTACACCATTTGGAAAAATATTATCAGAACTCCACACAGACCACGGTGTTCTTGAGAAGCGAATTCCAAGACGCCTACAGTAAATTCACAAATGAACAACACCTTTTCACTCCAGGAATAGCCAATTTCCAAGAAGACACCCTCATGGCACTGGCGACATGAAAATATATGGAACAATGGTATGAGAAATCACACCAAGCAGTGGAAATAATCGATTACATCAACATCGTTCAGCAGGGCCGAGAAGCCAAAGCGCATGACATTCGGGTACTAAGGGATCACAACATCGATCGCATAAAGAAGTTGGCCAAATACTGGGTGAGAATGAACCAAGAACCTGATCAGGAAATCCAAGAGAAATGGGAAAAAATATGGACCAAGATCAACCGAGCAATGAGAAACATCGGCCTCCCAGAATTCGACACACCCGATGACTTTGTCGACTTGTATGACATAGTCAAATTACATGCCGAGCAATAATCGTCATGGGCTACGGAGATAGAAAAGGTGGAAAACATGGTGCCAGTTCAAGTGCAGCAGTTCATGGAACACCCGATCAAGGCTTGAGCCATGTTTCAATAGTAAGTTCTAGAATAGTCAAGTATCGGGCAAAGGAAGTAGAGATAAAGGAGATACTTTCGGCCCCAATAGACCAACAAAGATTCCGTTATGCCAACACATGTGAGGATATCTTCGTAAAATGGTCGGAGTATGAGAAGAGCCATCCACTCAAGTGAAACATTTGATGACTCTTAGAAGAATGAGTGAGGAAAGCACCATGTGGCGATGCTTTGTTTTACTTAGCTTGCACTTTTGATAGTTATTTTTAGTTAATAATATGTTATAAATAGGAGGATCGACCTGTTAGCACAGGTTGATGGTTTTTATAAAGACCCTCATTTTTGGATTGTAAATAACTATTTCAGAGCTACCTTAATTGAGAAGTATTGTTTAGGACCCGAGACAAAGTTCTTCTATTTTCATCAAAAGCGTGTGTGATTTGATCTAAAGAAGAATTATTTCTGATTTCATCTCATGAATGGATGCTATAATGAGTAAGAGCCTATGAATCTGTTGATAAGTTATCTAATTCAATATGTTTATAGTTATTGTCTCTAATTATTATGATCTAGGTGGATATCAGTGGCCACACACCTTTTCCAACTGGCTCAAAACAACTTTCTAGCAATTTTGGCAATTTACTATTTTTAGTAGTTTTAACTTCCGGGGCCATTTTGAGGGTCTAAATGAAGGATTTTTGGGATAGATATTCTCAATGATATCTGAAGGCATGATTGAGGCCCCAAAATGAATCTCCTCAACGATACCTTTCCAACGGGCTATCAAACACCCAAAACGGAGATTGTATGCAAAAGTTACGACCCCGAGAAGTTGATGTACTAACTTACCCAAACAGGGCCCACATGACTTTTGGCGCTTCATTTCCTAGGGTTAGGTTTTTGGATGTCTAGGGTTTTTGGAATTTCTTTTTATTGTAAAAAAGGCCTTCAGAGCCTCATTGTAATCATATTCTTGTGAATGAGCGTAGCCGTCACATCTCTTCTCAGAGATAAGCCGCCACCATTCCAGCAAGCTTGTTTCTGCTGCATTTTACAGTTTCAGCTTATTTCCTTATTGAATAGAAAACTAGTTTTACTGTATCTGTTTTATTTTTTTTTAAACACTTATTAATAATCTGTAGTCATTTTGTTCTACTCATAAAATCTGGATCAGTGGTATTAGATCGGTCTACTCCTTGTCTTCTTAATGCATGTCCCCGATGAGGTCGGAGTACAAAGAGTTGGGTCTTGAGCTTGTTTCTCTTGAGGAAAAAATCTCTCACACGCCCAAGTGACCTCTCATGGAAGGAGAAAACAAAGATGATGGGGTAAGAGAACCTTTCAAACTTTTTATTGAGGAAGCCTCATGCAACAAAGGAACGAGATGATGAATAGTTTCTCACAAATCCTTCGATGACTACCAACAGGAGAAGCATCTTCTTCAGGCAGAGGCGCCGCCCTCTTCAAGGTACAAATAAACTTTGATATTCCTACATTTGAAGGTCAGATAGATGCAGATGTTGTAGACAAGTGGTTGAATCTAGTAGAAGGGTATTTTTCTGTCCATAAATTTTCGAATAGAGAAAATATTACTTTTGCGCTCCTCAAAGCAGTTCCCCATGTCAAAGATTGGTGGGAAACTTTCTGTGAGCAAAAGGAAATAGAGGAACCCTCATTATTTATAGTCACATCCACTTAGGAATCCTTCAGGGATGCTATTAAGTAACAATGCTACCCTATCGGAAGTTATGATGACTTGTATACCAAATGGATCACACTGCGGCAAGAAAGAGACCAAGCAGTGCTCGATTTCACAAATATCTTTCATACCTTGCACACCAAGATGGGTATCAAAGATTCAGAGTGACATCTGGTGCTCAAGTATCATGGTGCCCTGCATAGATAAATCCAGACCGAAATGGAATTTCTAGACATATCATCATTGGGCGCGGCCTATTGATATGCCGTCAAGATCAAGCATAAGCTCAAACAAAAGACATGACAATTTGGGCTTGGGAACCCCTCACAACAAAAGCCAGGAAAGGGTGGACCCAACCCACAGAACAAAGGATAGAGCAAAGATGGTCACTATCAGGACAACTAGTCCAAGCCACAAGCAAAGAAGGACACCAGAAAGATAAATAAAGATACCGAGAAGTGGTGCGACTTCCATAAGAGCCCTTGGCATAACACTATTGACTGCCACTCAAAGTAGTCGCTCGTGGTTGAAGTGAAAGACTCTGAATTATATGCGGGTTAAGACTCTGAGCCAGAACCAAAAAGGGGAAGATAGATCATTGACACGGAACCTAGTGCCACCATTTCTACCACCAACCTCCAGCCTGGTGAACCAGGTGAGCCGGAAGAAAGAGAACACCTCTTCCATTCACAGATGTGGGTAAAAGGCACCACGATGCACTTTATCATTAATAGTGGTAGCCAGAAGAACCTCATCTCAGCATAGGTTGTCAAGCGGTTGGCCCTACTGACAACGCCTCACCCACAATCATACACCATTGAATGGCTCCGCCAAGGAAGCGATCTCCACGTCAGCCAACAGTGCCGACTGTCGTATGACATCAAGCCCTTCAAAGATGAGGTATTGTGTGATGTTTCAACTCTTGAAATTTGTGATGTTCTTTTGGGCCAACCTTATTTATGGAACCTTCATGCTGTATATGAGTCTAGGCCTTGTAGTGTTATTGTTAGTTTGAACATGAAATTGTACAGGATACCCGAGGAAGTCCCACCTAGTGCTATTTCCTTGATCTCTACTAAGAAATGCAGGAAGGTCATCTCTCACATGGGGAAGTTTTTCTTCTTCATGATTCTATCTCAGAATAAGCAAAAGATCACAACCACATCTAGAGTCTCTGCAGCCAGGTCATGCACACCATCGATCTGACTCTTGATGCACCACTGCCCAATGGGCCAGTCTATCGCCACTCTCTATTAGAGAATGAGGATATCAAGTGAGAGATATAATAACTGCTCCACAAGGGTCACATCCATCCCAGCTCATCACCTTGCGGGAGCCCAATCGTGCTGGTACAAAAAAATGATGGAACCTGGCGACTCTACATTGATTACCGGGCTCTGAATAAAATCACAGTCAGAAACCGGTACCTGATTCCCCAAATCGATGACCTCCTTTATCAACTCACGTGGGCCAAATACTTCAGTAAGATTGATCTGAAGTCTGGCTACCACCAGGTCCCAATAGAACAGACAGATGTATGGAAAACTACCTTCAAGTCAAAGGAAGGCCTTTTTGAATGATTGGTCATGCCCTTTGGTTTGACAAATGATCCAACCACTTTCATGAGGATGATGGACGATATCCTGCGACCATTCACCATCTGGATGACATTCTCATTTACAGCAAGACTTGGGCTGAACCTTGCAACATATTCAACGGGTTCTACACACCCTACGACAGCACAAGCTATATGCCAACTTGGAAAAATTCTCCTTTAGCATGGATAGGGTCCATTACCTGGGATACACAATTGATCAGCATGGCATACATGTGGATCCAACCAAGATCCAAGTTATCCATGACTGGCTAGCCCCAACCACACTCATTGAGCTTTAGAGATTCTTGGGCCTTGCCAATTTCTACCGCAGGTTTGTGTTGGGATTCTCCCATATTGCATGGGACCTCATACAAATAACCAGTGGTGGTGGTAAGGAAAAATTTGCGTCGGGCCGATCCCAACAACAAGTGTTCGACAATTTGAAGCAACACTTGTGCTCAACCCTAGTAATTTCACTACCAGACCTAAAAAAACCCTTTGAGATCGAGACAGATGCTTCAGACTATGCGGTGGGAATCATTCTCACTCAGCACAACCACCCTGTGGCCTATCATAGTGAGTCAATATCAGATGTTGTCCATAAGTACCCTACTTATGAAAAATAAATGTACTCCATTGTGCAAGCCTACTGCTAGTGGAGACATTACATTCTTGGGAAGGAGACTGTCATTCAAACTGATCATAAGCCACGACAGTTCATGCAGACATAAGGAAAATTGTAGAATGATTTCCATCAAAAGTGGTCTAAATAATTGTAGCAATTCCACCTCAACATCAAGTATAAAACATGAAGCACCAATCGTGTTGCTGATTGCCTCAACAGAAATCCAATCACGACAGTCACCACGATGCTAGAATCTTGCGGCCATGAGACCTCTAGATGGCCCCAACTCTATGAGACAAACCCAGACTTCACCACCACCTACCAAATGTTGGGTGAAAACACAATTGTCGATAATTTCTATCTTCAGGATGGGTTGTTGTGTCGTCTGGGCCATATCTGTGTTCCATCAAGCGAGCGAGCGAAGCTTATCTAGGAAGCCCACTACAGTCGGGTGGCAGGACACCTCAGCATTGAAAATACAGTGGCGATCCTACATAAACATTTCTATTGGCCGAAACTTCGACATGAGGTCAACAAGTATATCAGGTCCTACACTACCTGCACTATTTCCAAACCAAACACTAAGAAACAAGGCCTGTACACCCCTATTCCTACTCTTGACAGGCCATGGGAATCCATCTCAATGGACTACATGTCGAGCCTCCTGTCCACCAAGCAGGGAAATCACTGTGTTTTTGTGGTTGTTGATTGCTTTTCTAAGATGGTGATTCTGGTTACGTGTAAGAAGAAAATCACAACTGAGGCCACTGCCAAGCTCTTCTTTGAATGAGTTTGGGTACATTTTGGAATCCCACAAACCATTGTCTCAGATCGGGATAGTCAATTTCTCAGCACATTCTGGTCGAGCCTCTGGTCACTGCTGGACACCAGGCTCACCAAATCCCTGGCCTTCCACCCCCAGACAGATGGCCAAACTGAGATCATAAATCGAATGGTTGTGCATATCCTTCACATGTATAATTCAAATCACCCTTGCACATGGGATGAGAGCCTTCCCTATGTACAACATAACTACAACTGATCCTTGTATAGCTCAACCGACCACAACCCCTTTCAGGTGGGGTTGGGATTCCAATCATTGGGTCCCATAGATGTTGCACTTCCCCTTGTGGTCACCTCGACCGACTCATCTCCTGCTCCAACTGAAGATGACAAAGCCACCCGATTCATTGAGCGGATCCAACACATCTGCCAACAGGTTCAGGATATCCTACAGAGGTCTAATGACAAGTACAAGCAGCGCCATGATCAACATCGGGTGCCACACAAGTTTCAGGTGGGTGACAAATTTTGGTTACACTTGCAAAAAGAAATCCTTACAGGACCCCATCGAAAGCTTCGCCTACTCCATTATGGGTCTTACACCATCACCAAGGCCATGGGGGAATAATGATTTTGAGCTCAACATTCCTCCTTTCCTTGGCCTGCACCCAGTGTTCAATGTGGATATCCTTCACCCTTATTTCTCACCATTATTGGACACCTCAGACGTAGCATAACAGATGACACCACTAGAGCTCAACCCCGAATGCATAGAAGAGGCATCCTACGATCATATTATGGACGCACAAATCAATGGCACTTGACATAAAATGATCCAACTTTATCAAGTTGTCAAAGCAGGGTAGCTCTTGCACCAAGGCAAGTGGCTCAACCGGGGCCAAATTCAATAGAAATTTTCTCATCTAATGGGGGAACACAATGAAATGGAGACCATTGATTCCTAAGGAGGGAGGATTGATCCAAGTGGATATCGGTGGCCACCCACCTTTTCCAACTGGCTCAAAAAAACTTTCTGGCAAATTTGGCAATTTACTAGTTTTAGTAGTTTTAACTTCCGAGGCCATTTTCAGGTCCTAAATGAAGGTTTTTCTCGATCAAGCTTCTAAAATAATCTCAATGGATAGATTGAGTCCCCAAAATGAATCTCCTCGAAGATACCTTTCCAATGGGCTATCATATGCCTAAAACGAAGATCGTATGAAAATGTTATGACTCCGGTAAGTTGATGTACTAACTTACCCAAATGGGGCCCACATGACTTTTGGTGCTTCATCTCCCAGGGTTAGGTTTTTAGATGTCTAGGGATTTTGGCATTCCTGTTTATTGTAAAAAATGCCTTCAGAGCCTCATTGTAATCATCTTCTTGCGAATGAGCGCAGTCGTCACATCTCTTCTCAGAGATAAGCCGCCACCATTCCAGGAAGCTTCTTTCCGCTGCATTTTACAGTTTCAACTTATTTCCTTATTGAATAGAAAACCAATTTTACTGTATCTCTGTTATTTTGTGTTAAGAACCTATTAATAATCTATAGTCATTTCATTCTTCTCATAAAATCCGAATAATATGAAGATTAAATCATTGTGTTAATATGTGATTGATGATTAGAGTTGAGGAAACTATTTTTCTTGCCCTCGTTTATTGCATGTATCTTTTCTTCTGATAATTGTATCTCACTCAATAATTGGAGCACCAACAGGTTAATGTATTAGTACTAGACTTGTTGTAGGTGTAATAATCATTGTCTTCATGCTTGAGTATGAGGCTTATCCCATTCTTAGCCCTCTTCAGTAGTTGAGTCCTTTCCCCTTTGTTACCAAACTAGTTTATACCAACATTTATCTTGTATATGTCCCACCTATAAGAGAAAATACAAAAAAGAGAATGTTCGAACTGAAGGAGGAGTTTTCATAAGAAGACATCATGTCAATCACTACATAAATCCCATCGATTAATTGGTCGAATCACAATATCTGGAGAACCATTCCACCATTAAACGCTGCAGAGTCTAATTGGGCCTCGGTGGTGGGTTTGGTTCCTATTGTTGAGTTAAATGGATTTAGGACCCCTCAATAGAATTGGTGCTAGAAGGAGGGCTTGAAGAATGAATGACTGACCATATTTTTTGCATAATTTTTAGCACAGCCTGTAGATTCAAAACAACCCACATGCATGGCTAGTCATTCCCAAGACAACCCACACACACTGAGTACTCTTGAAACGAGTAACTCACCCCAACAAGAGGAAGAACATATATTCCCTGAGATACCTTACACTCTTCCTCACTAGGAGTTGAACTAGTTTAGAAGAATCACAAGAGCTTACGCCTGACAGATTGGAGCACCTCCCTTAGCTCGTTACTTCCTCGAAGAAAATAAGTAAGAAGAACAGTGGTCGATACCCCCGACCAGGTTTTTGTGCACACAGTAGAAGACCTGATATATTTCACTCTCATCTAAATCGAACATCCTCTTAATATAATCCCTGAAACACCAGCCGAAAACTGCTTCGAGCCCGACGATTTTTTCGACGAGGAAGGGTTTAACTCTGAACACTCAGTTTCAGGATCGGATGACATGGAATATACCAATGATCATAATGAATAAAGGGGAAAACCACCTCAGAATAATCAACCTTGGTTGGCCAAAGATGCTCTGGCCATTCCTGGATTAGTACATAACCTTCCTCGATATCCATAAAAGTTACTCCCTAAATTTGAACCTGAAGGCCCAGGATTGCCTGAAGACCATATCAAAAAATTCATACTAGCTATTAGACTAATGAATGTCCAACATGAAGATGTAGTATGCAGGATTTTCCGCTATACTTTTGAGAATTCGGCCTCCACATGGTATTTTAACTTACTTGTAGGATCCATAACCAGTTGGACAAAGTTTCAAAAGGATTTTCTAGATAAATTTGCAGAAGAAACCACTATAGGAGCTTTGATGGCCAAGTTTTTCGCCACCACCATAAGTTCAAAGGAGAAGGTTAAATACTTTAATCAAAGGTTCACCACTATCCTAAACAAATTTCAACCCGAAGCTAAACCCACTCAGGAGTTGCAAATCAAAGTATATGCTAATGCTCTCCCAGCTTCTATTTCCATGTTTGTGAAGAGGGATGCTTGTTGGCAGCCCTACATAATTTTCTCTTTTAAAGTAACAAATGACAATTCCTGTAGCGGCCTACGCCTCATCCTGTAAATATTTCTATTTGAAGGTGACTATTCGGTTGTAAAGAGAATGTTTTGATTGTTCCTATTTATTTTTTTATCTTGCATTTTCCGTGCTTCGTTCATGATTGAAAGAATGAATGAAGCATTAAAACTTATAATCGTATTGCAATTGTATCTAAGGCTTAGTATTTAGAAGGGTCAATGCTCTTACAACTCTTTTAATGAATGTTTTTTTTCTTTGAAGCTTATCATATATCAATGAAACATTTGTTTTGAGTTTCTCTTGGATTGTATGCTTATATTTTGGAGCCTTTGTATACCAAAAATTGATTGGCAAATGGACTATAGGCTTGTTTTATTTAAAACACTTGGTAAATCGATTGTGATTTTAAATTTTCGATGTGCTTTTGGCTTGTAAAACATACCCTCTCCTAACCTTTTCAAATTGGCTTCACCCATAACATGTCATGGAAATTAATCACACCACGATTGTGCTCTGTACTGTATTTTAGCTGGCAGATAGAAGTGACAGACCTCTCATGACAGACTGAGGTCTGATGTTACGCTCTGTACACAAAACAGTCATCAATAGAGATGCCCAAATTTCATGTGCAAAACCCTTATGCTTAAATAATGGCCGCGCTGGTGTAATTGCTCGTTTTTCTCCTTTGTTTTTGGCTCAGAATTCCCTCTGTTGCCGCTGCCTCTTAAGCCCACAGTGAATTCGGGTCTCTCTTGTAACCCTCTATTCAAACCCTTATGGCCCCTCTCATCAGAATTGAGCCAAATGGATCCCAAACTTTACTACTGTATGATGATGCGAGTGAGGATCTGAAGAGTCTAGGTTGGGATGGGTTTATCAGGAAATTCCAAGGCTATAACTCACAAGTGGCCAAAGATTTCTCTCTCACATTTAATGGATGCAGAGCCAAGGTGGGTGATATCCAGTTGGAGATCACTGAAAAATTTATGAGTGAAGCAACGGGCCTCCCCCTCACTCGTCAAAAATGGTTTAAAAACTCAAAGTTGGATGAGGTACCATGGAGTATGCTCATCACCTCTTGAGAAATTCAATGTTGTGATAAAGGTATTACGATATCCTTACTCAAGGTTAGATGGCATGGCTTGTTGGAAGTTTTAAGACAATTTGTCACCTGTGAAGGCCATTTTGGCTTGGTGTTCCTTTACCACATAAGACTTCTCATGCATTTTGTTGGTTTCAATTTAAACATGCCATTTTACTTATTAAGAAGTTTGTATAAAATGGAAAAGAGGTATAAGAAACAGAGTTTGGATGCCAACTTATTTCACCATGGGTTGATTAAGTTACTATTAGTCCATGATATGAAATTACTTGGTGATGATTGGGATACTTTCATAACTCGTAATGGCTTTGAAGACAATCACTCTCACACACCTAAGAAACCCTCAATGGCGGAAGAAAAGAAAAATGACGGAGCAGACGATCCTATCAGTCTGTTGCTTGAGCAAGCTCTCACACGACAGAGGGATGAAATGATGGAGAATTTTTCCCACATCCTTCAACGCCTGCCGATAAAAACATGCACATCTTGATCAAGAGGCCACTTTGGAAGCACCTCTCCTTTCAATTTACAAGTTAATTTTGATATTCATGTATTTGAAGGACAGATAGATGCATAAGCCCTAGACAAATGGTTAAATCTGCTAGAAGGTTATTTCTCTGTTCACAATTTTTTTGACAGAGAAAAGATCACCTTCACACTCCTTAAATATCTCCCTCATGTCAAACATTGGTGGGAAACTTACTGGGAGAAAAGTTCCACAGAGGAGTCTGGAATATATGGGGCCGAGCCCACTTGGGATTTTTTTGTGGATGCGGTAAAGG
>ML781309.1:356047-376157 GCA_009831015.1 Picea engelmannii
TATATATATATATATATATATATATATATATATATATATATATATATATATATATATATATATATATATATATATATATAGTGTTTAGTAATTAGTTAGTTATTTCATTTCTTTTATTTGTTTCTTTTAGGACTTTTAGATTGACTAACGGAGCCATTAAACCCGTTAGAACGAGTTACACCAAATGGCTTGGGTTATTTAGACAACCCCGGACCAGACTCGTTCTTCCAGTTGACGGATGGTCATTTTTGCTTGCCAACAGTGCCAAAGGAACCTTAGCTAAGAATTTTGAAGAATCCAAAACAACATAATTTCCAATGAAGGGATGTAAAGAAGGTTAGGTCTCACTAGTTAAGAAGGAATTTCAACCTCCTCCCATGAGAGGACTCATGTTGACTAGACCCCCAGTGAAACAAATAGAACAAGGTCCCGAATAGGGAAGTGGAGACATAGAATAACTACAACGCATGGTTAAGAAATTATCAAACGAAATCATAGTCATGAAAAGAAGTGCAGGGGAAGGAAACCAAGGCCAGAGGCACTATAAACCATTTTTTAAAAGAAATCCACCGTTCAAAGAGATTGAAGCCACCCTAGCCAACTTAAACATCGATCTGGGAAATGTAGCATCTAACGCTTTCTGTACCTATCACCAAGAGAAACACTCTGAAAAAGATTGTCCACAATGGGTGCATGCCATGAATTTAATGGCCAACTGGTTTCTAGATGAAGTTTTCTTAACCGAACAATCAAGCAACTCATCTATTAATATTTTCGATCAAGAAGAAGTTGATCCATTAGAAGAAATGACCATGTTGATATGGGACCCTAACCTACCAATTCCTTCCGAAGACCTATTTGAGGTTCAAGAACCACCTGCAGAAGTCTTGGCTATGCAAACACAAAGTAGGGGTCAACCTATCTCAAATGACCTCACTATGACCCAAAATTTGGGAGGAAAACCATCTCCTGATCACCTTAAATCACCATTTTCCCCCCAAATAAATCCTATAAACATCCATACATGAGAGTCACCCAAGCTAGACTACAACATAGTAGAAGATTTGGAAATATTGAAGGCAAATATATCAGTCATGGACATGTGTAGAATCTCTCAACAAAAGGACTTTCTGTTACAAGCCTTGAAGTACGTAGAAAATCCTACAACAAGCACTGAACAAGGAGAAAATCTAACCCTCTTAGATCTGAGAAATAAACCAGCTGTGAACTCCTGCTCTAAAGATAATAAGGGAAAGTCTTTTGTCCCACCGTTCCTTTTGACATTTGAAGTCTTCAACAAAAACCTCCATAACTTTTTGGTCGACTCAAGAACATCCTCTAATGTTATTCCATTGTCTATATGCAAGAAATTAAATGTAGTCCCTCTCAAAAGTGATAAACATGTGATACAACTAGACAAAACCCATGTTAAGGTTATGGGAGAACTCAAAGATGTAATGATCAGAATGGCGACACACCTAAAATTTGTTCAAGTAATTGACATTATTGTAGTAGATATCCTAGAAGCTTATGGATTTCTACTTAGTCGAGATTGGTATGAGAAGCTAAATGAATACTTTAGTACAGAATAAGCTTACATCTGACTGCCATTAAAAGAACACATGAATATGATCAAGATCGATAGCGAAAGATATCTAAAACATACTATCACCGACCTAGAAACCCTTAACAAGCCCTCATAAACATATTTCCCCGTGCTAGGAAATTATTACTGTGACTCTGATTTCGGGAATTTCTCCCCCCTCTCATCTGATTTTCCTCTTACTCAAAACTATGAAATAAGTTTTCAGGAAAATTTGCCAACAACGGTGGAAGAAACCCTCTTCTGTCAGAAACCCATGTTAAAAATCAAGGAACAGATAGGAGGAAAGTGGTATAAAAAAGGGAGTTGGCATTTTTCTCTCACAAATGTGGACCTTATACTTCAATGGATATAAATCGCAAGAAGGGTCAGGGGTAGGGTGCATCCTCATTGATCCAAAAGGTAAACAAAATTTCATGTCTTGTAGACTAGAATTTGAATGCACAAACAACATTGCTGAGTATGAAGCTATAGTACAAGGGATAACGAAGTCCATCAACTTAAACGTTGAAGAATTGAAGGTTTTCAGAGATTCTGAAATCATTGTTAGACAAGTAATGAACACTATACATTACAACTCTCCCCACCTAAGGAATTACCAACAAGACGTGCACAGTCTAATAGAACGTTTTGAAGCTTTCAACATTACATCGATCCCCAAAATAAAGAACACTCTTACTGATTCTTTGGCCACCACTGCCTCAAGGATATCACCTCTAGAAGACTACAAAGCCTCCTAATTCACTATGGAGTTGCTCTACAAACTATCGGTGCCCAAAAATATTTCTAATTGGAAGGTCTTTGAAGGAGATGAATAAATCATGATTTTTTTGACCAATCAAGATAATTTTAAAGATTTGGCCATTGACGATGAAGTATTTTAGGAGCAATTAGCAGAAACTGATCCTCATATAGATCAACCGACCGACAAACCTAGGTCTCATATGATACCGAAAGGGGTAGCAAATTTAGAAAACATTTTTGACTTAAGATAAAGATTCAAAGAGTCAACTAACACAAAGACGAGGAGTTCTTGTCCCATGCAAGAAACTATAAATCTAGGAACCCCAGAAAACCCCAAGAATATAAATCTCGTCAAGACAGTATCTAAAGAGAAAAGGAAGGCCTATCTCAAACTTTTCAGGCATTATCAAGATGTCTTTGCATGGTCCTACCGAGATCTGAAAACTCATGACACTTGTATTATTCAACACACAATCCCATTAAATCCCAGAGTGAAACCTTTCATACAGAAGCTCTGGAAGTACCACCCATCCCTGGAGCCTCTCATGTGTTAGGAGTTAAAGAAACTACTAGATGCGAAGATTATCTTCTAGGTTAGACACTTTGCATGGGTAGAAAATTTGGTTCCTGTGAGGAAAAAGTGTGGGGAGATCCACCTATGTGTAGATTTCAGAAACCTCAACAGAGCTTCAGAAACAGACAACTACCCAGTCCCACCAATGGAGAAACTCTTGCGGACCGTGTCTGGCTCTGAGATTTTCTCCCTCCTGGACGATTTTTTAGGTTATAACCAAGTTCTAGTTTCAGAGGAAGATTGTTTGAATATTACCTTCCGAACCAAGTGGGGAACCTTCGCTTATAAATGTATGCCCTTTGGGTTAATCAATGCAGGGGCGACCTTCCAAAGGCCCATGGATGTAGCGTTTTAGGGAATAATCAACAAATGTGGCGTAGTCTATTTGGATGATGTAACTGTGTATTCAAAGAATAGAGAAGATCACATCCAACACTTAACCCTAATTTTCGAAAGGTGTAGGAAATACAGTATATCCTTAAACCCTAAGAAAACTATCTTTGGTGTTAAGGAAGGTAAATTTCTAGGTCATATTATATCTCAAGAAGGGATTTGCATAGACACAGAAAGGATTAGGGTGATATTTTAGCTTCCATTAGCCCACAACAAAAAGGCTATTTAATATTTCTTCGAGAAAATCAATTTTGCAAGAAAATTCACCCTCGATTTAGCTGAAACTCTCAAACCCTTACAAAAAATGATCCACAAAGATGTTGAATTTAAGTAGGATGATGAAGGAAAAAGTGCCTTCAACAATATTAAGGATGCAATATCTCAAGCCCCAGTATTGCGAAGCCCCGACTTTGGAAAAAATTTCTTCCTCTACACTTTTGCTTCCAACCAATCATTATCCGTAGTATTGACTCAGAAGGATGATGACAATAATGAGGCCCCGATCTCCTTTATGAGTACTAATCTCCAAGGGGTTGAACTGAATTACCCTACTATAGACAATGAGGCTTATGCATTGTACAAGGCAGTGAAACACTTCATACCTTACATCCTTAAGAACCATACCAAAGTCATCATTCCTCACCCTATAATCCGATCCCTATTCACTCAACAGGAGATGGGGGAAAGAAGAGGAAACTGGATGGTAGTAGTCCAAGAATTTGATCTAGATATTAAACCTGATAAACTGGTTAATGGACTAGGATTATACAAAATAGAAGATGAATTCCAGGACCAAGAAAATGAAGACTCTAGATGAGAGAATGAACTAGAATTATGGTGTGGTGAGGCTTCATACATCTCCCCATGGAAAGAGTATTGGTATGAGAAACTGACTTATCTCCTGCATCATAGGACTTGCCCAGAAAACCTAAATCCTAGGGAAAGGAGATCCCTCAGGTTAAAATCAACACAATATCGCCTCATCAATTTCGTGATCTTCCATGTTAATTATGACGGGGTACTTTTAATATGTCTTGAATGTGAAGATGCAGACAAAGTTCTGAAGGAGCTCCATGATGGTCTCACAGGCGGACATTTTGTGGGAAACACCACCACTCACAAAATACTGAGAGCTGGCTATTATTGGCCTACTCTTTTTAGGGAGGATCACACATACACTATAAACTGTAAAACTTTCCAATTAAGAAAAGGGAGGGAAAAGAGAGAAGATGTCCCACTCCAACTTGTGGCCATTACTAGGCCATTCAAGCAATGGGGGTTAGATATCATAGGATAAATTACACAGAGTTCCTCAAAACAATATAGATACATACTGACTGCCACAAAATATTTCACGAAATGGGCATAGGCCATCCCTTTGACTCATGTGAACGAAAAGGTGGTGATCCAATTTATAGAGAAACAATTGATTACTAGGTTCGGGATGCCTTCCTTCCTTGTCTTTGATAATGCAACTTACTTTTCTTCCACCTTGTTAACATATTTTTCTCTAGACAAAGGAATCATAATCAGATACTCTCCAAACTATTATCCACAGGGGAACGAAGTGGAAGCATCAACCAATAGGAACCTAGTGAGGATATTAAACAAAATAGTTGCAGAAAACCAGAGAAATTGGCACATTTCACTCCATAACGCCTTATGGGATGATAGAGTAACACCCAAGGAAGCCATAGGAAATTCCCCATACTTTCTGGTATATGGACAGGAAGCCATTCTCCCAAACGGGTTATATCTTCCATCTCTTTAGCTTGCTCAGGATTCTAGAGGACAACCCTCATCAGTTATACAACAAAGAATTGATACCCTCCTCATGTTGGAAGAAGAAAGGGAGAAAGAAAAATAAAAATTCATATCTCATCAGTAGATGGTTAAAAGGTGGTTTGATAAACATAAGGCCAAAGAGAAGAATTTTGAAGTAGGAGACTTAGTCCTAAAATGGGACAGAGCAAATGAGACAAAGGGAAAACATTCTAAGTTTCAGAATCTATGGCTCGAACCTTTTCAGGTAGCTGAGAAAATTGGGGTAGGCACATATCAGTTGCAGAATCTGAGGGGGGAACCTGATGCCCTCCCGATGAATGACCAAGCCTTAAAACAATATTTCCATTCAAAACAAATAAAAATATTGTGTGTATTTTCATGATGTTTTGTTTTAGGTAGGTCGATTGCGGAATGTATTTTTGTTTTTGTTTCTTGCTATAATACTTCTGTTCTTTTGAAGATTGTGTTTAGAAAGACAATGGTTGACCTCAATTCGTGTGATATGACGAACTCTGTTCCTGACTCATCGATCCCATACAACACAAGAAGCACTGGGAGACCTACAGTTGTTTTAAAGGAGTTCTCTATCTAACCTGTGCATATGAATAACCTTGGAAAAGTGATGAAGTGTCTTCCTAGTGGTCTGGTAAAACCTTAAGGGAAAATGGTAAGTTGGAAAGGACTACATGCACCTCAAGACAAAGCTAGCAAAAATTCACCTTGACCATCTCATTTTTGCAAATAACATATGTCCTCCTCTCCCACTCGCTCAGGGAATTCTTCCAAAATAAAATCAACCATATCAAATGAGTTCACAGTAGGAGAGGGTATGCAGATAACACTGTCAGGGCTATGGATGCTCACTAGTAGCGGAGCAAGGTCTATGATGTCGAGGTGAATCCATTGCGGCTATGGACACTCGCTGGTAGTGGAGCAACACCGTAGCAAGTGAACGATGATAAATAAAAGGCCTGGTGCCAGTGAATGGTTTACTTGACTCTTGTCAAAGGGGGTGTGAGTCAGTATTATAGGAAACGAAAGTGGAATAAAGGTTGAAAACCCCACAGGCAAGCTCATATGCACCAACAAGGGAATTTTCAAATGCAAGGTAAAAGAGGCTCTGATAAAAAACTAGTTAAGTTCTTAACCATCTTTTGCATCAGCCGAGCATGAGGAGGAGCACAAATTATGCTTTCACTCAGTAAGTCACCATTTGTTGAGCACTCAACACACCCTAAAAATCCTTTATCAATATTTGTTCTTTTTGGGTACCACTTGATCTTTTGCATTGTTTGATTCGACTTCATTTTGCGAAATGTTATGTCTTTTCTTGTTCTCATGACTCTCATCATCTATTTAGGTTTGTTTGAACTAATGAAACTCGATGACTAAAAAAGGCCTTAACACCTAAATAAAGAATCGACAACCAAAACACTTCACCAGACGCACTCAGATTCGGCATCAAAAGGAATTCAAAGAAGGAAAGGAAACCACTTGGAAAACCACAGTCGCCGAGTGTCGATCTCCGTCGACATCGAAAAAAGGAAGTTTTTGTTTGCGTCAAGTATTGCATAAGGATATCACCGATAATAGATTCCCATTTGACATCGGTAAAATACGAGGGGGACATACGTTAACAAAGAAAGAAAAGATATTGTTGATGGTTGATGCCTCGACGCACTTCATCGGTATCGAGGAAAAACTAGAAGGATCATCACCAACATTTTGACCACGATAAAAGTTATCCCAATCACCAATTCCCGATGGGTTTTTGGCATTGTGACTTTTTCAAGGGAGCTAATCCGAAAGAACTTTGATAGGTTTTTCACCGATCACTGATCCCAGACACGTTTTCGGCATCAACAAGCTAAGGTTTGTTTTAGAAAGAATAACTTAAGGAAAGTCCCGAATCCGATTAATACAAGTGAATTAAGTAACTGGTCTTCAACACCACGTGTCCTTACTAGGTTAGAGGGTCGTATGGTCTAGTGCTATCCCAAATTATCCTTGGCTCCCTAGGTCCAAGTCACACCTCCGAGTAAGCGTTGCAGTGTCAACGATGTACGATAAAATTGATTGGCCTCAAAACTTTTTTCAAGAGGTTATCAATGAAAATTTTCATAGCACACACCCAATCCCTGACCCACCCATTGAGAGAGTGACACGATGGGAAATTTTCGCATTAGATACGATAAGATTTTGAGCATTTAAGGAGCTAATTAATACCCAATCCCGCACTAGTTTCTACCTCATGCACCAATCAAAATAGCCGTTTAAAATCACTGATAGACCACATCACCACCCGTGCCTTCGCCGTCAACCCACGATGAATTTAATTTCTAGAAATTCGACGACATATTTATTAAAATTTCACTCATAACCCGAATTGAATGGCTGATGCGACACAATAAGATCTTCCATGTTTAAATTCTCTTGATCCGTTGAAAATAAAATCATTCTGTACATAAGAGAATTCTGGAGCATCCGAAGGAGCAAGATGAGTGACTCGAAGGCTGTATCAACTCCATGATTATCAAAATAACCAGGTTTTAACAAGCTTGAGAGAAACAATGCCACAACGAAAGCCAACCACTAAAAGATCACCGAGGGCACCGAAGCTGAAAGAATCAGAGGTAGGCAAAGGATCTTCTCCAGGGATCGCAAAACAATTGGAATATGCCTCGAGGCCATAACCTTTCATTAATATAGAAACGAAGAAGGCTTTCATCCAGCCTCCGACCTTTGGTGATACAGAGGCAAGCACAGGGTCCAAGATGGAACTACCACATTGGGGGTATCTCTTTAACGGGATTAGCCAAGAAGAGTACCTAGAATATGTCCCACACAATGATCCAGACTTAAGGGTGCTCGATGACCAGGTGTTCCTGAACATCTGATGGTCATATCTAAATATGGTGGAAAGAAGAACCCCTATTTTTCCCTGCATAGAGGTTCTTAAATTGCTCATCGACCACATAGACACATAGAAGTGTCTAATCAATGATGAAAATGGAGGGTGTGTCAGAGTTTTCCTCCCAGTAGAAGTTCATAAATATTACAAACTCAGGGACCCAGAGGAGCGACTAAACATAGACTTCATCATGAAGTTCTACAAAAACCATGACACCAATCGAGTAATGGCCTTGTGGTGGAGGAAGGATAAGAATTTTACCAACCAGAGCACTGGCTGGTATGAGACAACTAAATTAAGGGAACCATATGTCTATTTGATGGCTCTCATCGTTCGATTGTACAAAGATAAATATTTCTCCATGTGTTCAGAGGCATGGATGCCTTTGTCAAACATAGTTGTGATTGTCGGGTGCAGCTTCAACTGGGCAGAAATAATCTCCAAGAAACTGAGCATCTCTGTGTAGCAGGCCCAGGCGCCGAAGGAAGGGGAAAAGCACCAATGTTTTACATGGATTCATACTTGCTCGATGTCATGTGCGCCAGAAATGTCTTCGCCGACATGAAACTGAGCTAGTATGTTGCAGAGCTCCCAGTCCACGTATACTTTAGCGTGCTATGGGAAAACATGTATAAGAAATCCTTCTCCCTCATTTGTGATGAATTCATCGCCCAAATTTATTTTGTTTTTTTTAAGAAGGAATGCCCAAGGCTATCGACGATAACCAAAAAGATGATATCCAAGGTAGTCCATTGGTATTTGGATGAGCGCACCACCTACATCAGGGTGTTCAGGGCCACCGAAGCACCACATCTCCTACCAGCTCATGTCTCAGACCGGCTTGTCATAGGAGAAATATGCTATCAAACCATCTTGAAAGGCTACAATGCCACCCTGGTCAAGGACAAGAAAGACGCTTTCATACCCTATGGTTTCCATGTAGGTTTCTACTTGGTAAAGGATACCACTCAAGCCAAACAAGAAGGGCTGAGTCAACTCTAGTTCAGATTCCCGACGAGTCAATTTCACAAGCACGATCAAAAGGGCCTGGTATTGCAACATGCTTCAAAAGTGTTGTCTTGTTGGCCGTATGCTCATGACAAGTTTGAAGAGGAAGTCTTCACAGAAAATGCCCAGGACTGGGACGAGGTGGTACAAAGGATGGCCGACCCAAAAATGACTAGGTTCAGGGCCATGAGCATGGATGGACATGCGACAAAAATAGAACAGTCGGCTCAAGAGACTCTCAGAGCTAGGGAAGAAATCAGAGCGGTAGAGGCAATAGAGGTGCAAAATAGGGGATTGTCTATGACACTGGAGGCGTAGGAAAGGGGATTGTTCACGATGGAATAGGCACAGAGAGTAATCGATCAGCTGTGGAATGATCCAGACCTTGTAGAAATGAAAAGGGTCCCTGTCGACAACCCAGTTGAAAGCTGGGTAGGTCCAAGTGGCCCAAAGCTAACACAAACTGAATAAATTGCTGGGTTAGATAACCCTGAAGTTACAATGACACAGGTCGGATCGCCAGGGGACATTTCAGCTCAGATAGGGATAGAAAGAACATTAGGGAGAGAAAGTGCACCAAATCACCTCCACAACTTAATAACAATCTATGATGATGAGGAGATTTCAAAGGTGTCCTTTGTGACCCTGGTGCATATCACAGAGGAAAAGGAGCCCGAGAAGGCATCTTCCCCAGCTCCTGACGCTCAAATTCGAGGCCTTCCACAGAATGAACAGGAGGTCAAAAGTGTCTTAGACAATGAGCTACTTGATGTATCAGAGACCCAAGTGGATAGTCTGAAGGACGAGATAGGTTCAAGTGAACAAAAAGAAGAATTTCCACAACAGAAAATCGTCATCTCAAAAGTCGATTATCAAGTAAGTACTGAGCCTGCCCTTGATGCTTCAATTTCAGCTGGTACTTTACCTCTCAATGATCAATAAATAGAGGCTGAACCTTTATAAGACATAGAAGAGGTTCAATAACCCATTCTTTAACAGATATACACTATCGAGAGCCTGGGAAATATGCTTACCTGGGGAGATTAGCAAATTCCCGAACCTGTCGATGAGGTTGCTGATATACAAGCTATATCCTATGACTGAAAGAGGAAATTCGTCATGAAGAGAACCACCAATAAGAGGAGTCTTACTTTGGATCACTCCATCCTCATCATCATAGAAGAAAAATTGATTAGAACGGAGTATGCCAAAACATCCAAGCTTGTCGGCACAGAGATGGAAATCAAAGATGCCACCCTAGATAGAGTGAAAAGGGATGAAGATGAGTTGGCTGTGTTGGAAAATGTTTAACATGCATCATATGCTTGTCATTGATGGCAAGTACAGTAGTGATGATGGCTTGAGTACAATGACGATGATCAATAGGCAAATAGAAGATAAGTCCAGGAAGATCGAATGATCGAAGGCAACGCAACATTGATAAAATGATCGAAGGCCCGAGAAGCATTTCTGATTGTTGGATCGCATTCAAAATTCTCAAAAGAATGAGGTCCATCAGATCAGAATATAGACAAGAAGAGCGTTGAATAAAAGGACAGATCTCAGACGTTAGATCCAAGCGCAGGACCCGACCATCGTTGGATCAAGGAGAACCTGCACACCTTTTAAAGTATAAAAAGGAGAAGAGGGTGTAATCGCGATATGCGAAATCGTGACTTAATCTGAGCCATCAGATCAAGGTGGAGTCTGGACCATTGATTCCAGTCCATGTCGGGGTTTCGAGGATCGTGTGTTGGAGATTTCAAAGAAACAATGCAACAAGAATGCTGATTTCGCGATATGTGAAATCGTGACTTGATCGCAGCCATTGAGTCACGATTGAATCTGGACTGTTGATCCCAGTCCATGTCGGAGTTTCGAGGATCGTGAGTTGAACATGTCAAAGATTATTAACATCAAGAATGTCGATTTCGCGATATGCGAAATTGCGATTCAATCGCAGCCGTAGAATCAAGCTCAGATCTGGACTGTTGATCTAACTCCATATCGGAGTTTCGGGGATCGCAACATGGAGAGGCAAGTAAACAATGCAACAAGAATGCCGATTTCACGATATGCGAAATTACGATTCAATCGCAGCCATTGAATCAAGCTCAGATAAGGACCATTGATCCCACGCCATTTCAGGGTATCGGGGATCGCGACTTGGAAAGTTGAGATGTCTCATCTCCAGACTCACGAAATGAGAAATCGTGAAAGAGCCTTATGCATAAGGCTGTGGTCATAGCCCATGGTCACGAGAAGGGAAGGATTCAGTCCAGATAAGCTCCATTTCAGGGTTTCGGAGATCGCGACTTGGAAATTCGAGATGCCTCATCTCCAGATCCACGAAACACGAATTCGCGAAAAGCTCTTTTTGCATAGGTGCTTGGTTATGACCATAGCCATATTGGGGAAGGATCTAGTGCAGAAAAGTTCTGTATCGAAACTTCAGAGATCGTAAAATGAAGTGTCGAGACACTCAGCACAGAATTACCGAATGCCGAAATGCCGAAATGAATGCAAGATCCCATGGAATCAATCCAATGGTGCAGGTGAATTTGAACAAGATCGGAGGGCTACTGTTGCACGACACAGTGAAATTGCTAGAAACCATTGATGGTTTCTACCAGAGGATACGAAGAGACTTCAGTGTGATTTCCAGAGGAGCTGAAGAGTCACATGGAATATGCCAGTGGAATGAAGACGAATCGTGGAGGAAATTGACAGCTGGATAAGGTTTTGAGCTCATAACTAAAACAGATAGGGTGAGCTCGATTGTACCAGAGAAGACGAAGAGTCTCAACTACCAGAGAGAAAAAGGAATCTCGGCTTAACACCTAGTGATGATAGACACAGGGGTTGAACTGCCAGAGAAGTTGAAGAGTCGCGATGATGATCACGCAGAGCACTTGAGATGTGGAGGAGATTGGTGTGGTATGAGCATGCAGAGGAATGGCGAATATTGCATGCACAAGATGCACAGAAGCTATATATATACAGGGTGCAGAGAAGAGAAGGAGTTGCTGTTGCTGTTGGAGTTTGTTGTGGTTGTTGTTGGTGAAGGTGATTCATGTGTGAAGAAGGAGGAGAGTGCAGCAGCTGAATTGAACAGAAGAGGAACTGTGCAGTGAATGGACATGGTGCACAGAGCATAAAAAGCAGAAGAATAGACAGCGCAATTCATTTGTGCAGAAAGGAAATGAGGCAGACAGAGCAACGAAATGCAGCAGAACAATGATGAGTTTGGTAAGCCATTGTTGAACATCATATCACTGTAATAATTTTCAGTAGCAAAGATTTATATTTCAGGGTGGAAGGGAGGTGCTAGGGAGGACTATTTTCCTCATAGTTTCTAGTGGGTGCTTGAACACAGGGAGTTGTAGCTTCCATCTGGTTGCAGCCAGAGAAACCAGGGTGGCAGGGTGGTGCAAGGGAGAACTCTTGTTCTCTGTTATACAGGTTGGTGCCTGTATGATTGGAAGTTAGTGCTTCCATCCAATTGGTGCTGGAAACACTTAGGGAGTTGGTGCTTCCTTCTAGTTGGTGCTAGAGAAACCAGGGAGTTGGTGCTTCCTTCTAGTTGGTGCTAGAAAAACTAGGGAGTTGGTGCTTCCTTCTAGTTGGTGCTAGAGAAACTAGGGAGTTGGTGCTTCCTTCTAGTGGGTGCTAGAGAAAACAGAGAGTTGGTGCTCTCAGTAAGTAGTAGCTTGCAAAACTGAGGTTGTAGCCTCATTATGAGTTGGTGCTCATATGTATGATAATGTAAAGAATGTAACTATTACTTGTCATATAAAGAAAAAGAGGTTTTTACCCTGTATGGGTTTCCTCGGGAAATATTTGTCTCTGTGCTTCTCATATATGTGTGACTGATGCTGAATGTGCCATTGTTTATTTCCCTGCATTAATGTGATCATCATTCAGTGTTTTTGCAAAGAGTTCAAAAGAAGCATAATTGTTTAAGCACGGTAACAACTGATTCAACCCCCCCTCTCAGTTTTCCAAAAGGCTGTTGTGCTGAAGGATTTGGAACATCTATGCCATTTGGTGAAATATTATATGGACTCCACACAGGCCACGATGTTCTTGAGAAGCAAATTCCAAGACACCTACAATAAATTCACAAATGAGTGACACCTTTTCACTGCAGGAATAGCCAATTTCCAAGAAGACACTCTCATGGTGCTGGCGATGTGAAAATATATGGAAAGATGGTATGAGAAATCACATCAAGCAGTGGAAAGAATTTATTATATCAACTTCATTCAACAGGGTCGAGAAGCCAAAGAGAATGACATTTGGGTACTAAGGGATATAAGCATCGATCACATAAATAATTCAGTCAAATACTGGGTGAGAATGCCCAAGACCCTCATCAGGAAATCCAAGAGAAATGGGCCGAGTGCGAAAAATGTTGGACCAAGATCAACTAGGCGATGAGAGACACCGACCTCCCCGAATTTGACACATCTGGTGACTTTGTCGACTTTCATGACATAGTCAAATTACATGTCGAACAAGACTCATTGTGGGTTGCAGAGATAGAAAATGTGGCAAAAATGGAACGAGGACAAGTGAAACAGTTCATGAAACACCCAATCAAGGCTCGGACCATGTTGCAGTAGTTAAGTGCTAGAGTAGTCAAGTATCGGGAACATGCAGTAGAGATAATGGAGATCATTTCAACCCCAATGGACCAACACAGATTCCCATATGCCAACACATGTGACGATCTCTTCGTCAAATGGTCAGAGTACGAGAAGAGTCATCGACTCAAGTGAAATATTTGATGACTCTTAGAAGACTGAGTGAGGAAAGTGCCATGGGGCGATGTTTTGTTTTACTTAGCTTGCACTTTTGATAGTTATTTTTAGTTAATAATATGTTATAAATAGGAGGATCTACCTGTTAGCACAGGTCGATGGTTTTTGCAAAGACCCTCATTTTTGGATTGTAAAGAACCATTTTGGAGCTACCTTAATTGAAAAGTCTTGTTTAGGATATGAGACAAAGTTTTTCTGTTTTTCATCAAAAGCGTGTGTGATTGTATCTGAAGAAGAATTATTTCTGATTTCATCTCATGAATGGATGATGTAATGAGTAAGATCCTCTGATCTATTGATAATTTATCTAATTCAATATGTTTATAGTTCTTGTCTCTAATGATGAAGATTAAATCATTGTGTTAATATGTGATTGATGATTAGAGTTGAGGAAACTATTTTTCTTGCCCTCGTTTATTGCATGTATCTTTTCTTCTAATAAGTGTATCTCAATCAATAATTGGAGCACCAACAGGTTAATGTATTAGTACTAGACTTGTTGTAGGTGTAAAAATCATTGTTTGCATGCTTGAGTATGAGGGTTATCCCATGATCAACCTTCTTCAGTAGTTAGGTCCTTTCCCCTTTGTTACCTAGATGGTTTATACCAACATTTATCTTGTATCGGTCCCACCTATAAGAGAAAATACAAAAAAGAGAATGTTCGAGCTGAAGGAGGTTTTTTCACAAGAATACATCATGTCAATCACTACATAAGGCCCATCGATTAATTGGCCTGATCGCAAGATCTGACGAACCATTCGACCATTAAATGCTGCATAGTCTAATTGGGCCTCGATGACGGGTTTGGTTCCTATTGTTGAGTTAAAGGGATTTAGGAACCCTCAACAGAAGGTTGTATCCATAGCACTTGCTTGAGCACATTCTCAAGTTGATCTATTCACATAGTCGTTTGATAATCTCCTCTGACGATATTGTCGTTGGTCACTCAGAGTCTCAATCGAAGAAGGGGTTCCTCTTCTTCCTTCTTGGGATAGCCTAGAGCGTTTGCGAGGAATATTTGGATACTCCTATGTCAACATATTGTAAATGTGTTGATCCTGCACATAATAGATCTAGCTAAACAATGATACACACATTTGCATAGAGAATTGAAGAAAGAAGAAGAAGCAGAGAAAGAATGGAAGAATTGTCATTAACCGTTATTCCACACATAAAGAGTGAATAATTTACAATAGATATAGGACACATGAGTAAATAATGATCCATAGTGGTGGTCTATATTGATCTGGACACACACCAACAGTTAAAAGAGTAAATTTCCACCTAGTCTTGTCTCTCAGGTAGTTACGGGAGTGAATTGCCACCTAGTTGAGTTAACTAGTCAACTAGTCTTCAGTTAATTGTCTGAACAAAGAGTAGTGAGTTGGTGATGATCCCAATGTTGCATGGTGAGAAAACCAATGCAACATCTAAACTCAACTCAACTAGTCAAACTGAAGTGTCAACTGAGAGAGAATATTCTCCAAGTGGAACATTCTCCCCTAAAATATAGGAGACTGGATAATGACTAATTATGACTAATAAACAATGAATAACCTTAGGAAAAATAAATCCTAGGTGTGTGTAAAGTAACCCCAACACCCCCCTTGAACATCACTATGGTGGAAATAAAGAATGGGTCTCGGCTACGAGGCCATGTTAGGTAGCCAAATACAAAAGATACACTGAACTAAACGAGGAAAGAGGCAGTTGCTAAGCAACCATGTCCTTCACTCCAAGAATAAGGAACAAAAGGCAGTTGCTAAGCAACCATGTTCTTCACTCCAAGAATACCTGCAAATTGTGCAAGTTTGTGCTCGTTGAAGATTTTGTTGAAGATATAGATGTCTGCATGGATCTGATGAAGTATATGCACCATTGAGATGTCCACACATATCCACTTTATCTTCTTGTAATGAAAAATATCCAAATAAATTTTGGAAGAAATTTTGAAAACCGTGTGGCCGTTTCTGGAAAAATGCTGAAATTTTGTTGATTTTAAAACGATCATAACTTCACTTTCTGGACTCCGTTTCGGACAATTTTTTTTTGAAATTGGATATTTTCCCGAGAGGAATTCAAATATCCAATTTGTTTCTGCAAATTGTGCTCAGAAAATACCAGAATGGAGTCTGATTTTCACTGCTCTCTTTTTGTCTCCTGACATGCATGCATGGTGCATGCAAATGTGTCTGCATGTGACTCCTGAGATGCATGCCATATATATTCCACATGAATTTCAGAAAATAAATCTTAAATGGAGTAGACATCATCTTCAATTATTGGAATACTAATTTCTGCAAAAACGTTTGTAGAAGACTCTTCATAATAAGAGGCTTGTTATTTTGATGGCTTCTCTTCTGGCTCTATCTGTTTGACCTCCTGCATGAAATCTTCACAATATTCTTTATTCACAAATAGAACCTCCAATATGGTCCATAATTCATTTGGAGTTGATCCTTGTGATTCTTCATATACTTGATGGAAAAGTTTGGGTGAAACAGACATGCCAATACTTCCTATGGCCATATCTTGTCTATTGAGAAAGTCATTTTTCTCATTGACATAATCAGGCTCTACTTCCATTGCCATGGTTATTTGGTACAAGCCTCTGCATCTAATATGAATAATTTTTTTTGGCTTCCATTCCAAATAGTTATGAGGCATGAGAAGTATTTCCGATGAATAATCCATCTTTTTGTTGTCTTCAATCTTTTGTACCTGCAAAAAATGATTTGGTGTAGATTTTTCTTAGCAGTCCATCGGCTCTGATACCATGTAAATATGTTGAACCTACACAGAATATATCTATCTAAACAATGATACACACATTTGCAAAGAGAATTGGAGAAAGAAGAAGAAGGGGAGAAAGAATGGAAGAATTCTCATTAACCGCTATTCCACACATAAAGAGTGAGTAATTTACAATAGATATAGGATACATGAGTAAATAATGAGCCATAGTGGTGGTATAGATTGATATGGACACACACCAGTAGTTACAAGAGTAAACTGCCACCTAGTCTAGTCTCTCAGGCAGTTATGGGAGTGAACTGCCACCTAGCTGAGTTAACTAGTCAACTAGTCTTCAGTTAATTGTCTGAACAAAGATTAGTGAGTTGGTGATGATCCCAATGTTGCATGGTGACAAAACCAATGCAATATCTAAACTCAAATCAACTATTCAAACTGAAGTGTCGGCTGAAAGAGAATATTCTCCAGGTGGAATATTCTCCCCTAAAATATAGGAGACTGGATAATGACTAATTATGACTAATAAACAAGGAATAACCTTAGGAAAAATAATTCCTAGGTGTGTGTGAAGTAACTCCAACACATCTCGCCTCAATATCTATCCTTTGGAAATTCATGAAAAATTAAGCACAAGACAAGTACGAGTTAATATCTCCAACATTGACCAACAAAAATTATGAAGAAAGGAAAAAAAAACAAGACAAAATTAATAGAAATGTTCTTTATGTTAGACACAATTATAATAGGGTGATGCATAACTCCACTACCCATGCCCATTTCAAATATATTTTGGTTTTTTACTATTAGCACAAAAAACCTTGGTAAATCCATAAAAAATGGAAAGAATATTTAGACGAGCACATATTAGGACATAAAGTTGATGAAATGCTCCAAAAGTACAAGTGGCAAGGAAAAATCACAACATGATAATAACTTACTATGATGGAAACACATAATATATGAAGAGTACATGGGTCAAAGTCTGGTAACGAAGTAGCGGTTGTCTATATGGGAAATCATATTTCATGCATCCAACATGTATGGAGCACAGTCCATGAAAATCAATGATTAGCTTTACGCCATGTTTGGTTGGATGGAAGAAATCTGACATCTAATTAAATTTTAAATCGATGACATCATTAATTTACGATATAGTGCCAAATTACTTCGGTTTGCATCCAATCAAACATTTGCTAGCTAAGATGCAACATAAAGCCATGGCCAGGGCCAGATAGAAGAAGAAGTTGAAAATTTTACTCACGTTCATTCGAAGGAATTTCCATATTGTGGTGGAAAGGAGGAAGTTGATTCCATGTTTCATCCCAAAATAGAGCATTGGTTCCATACTTGACTTCCCAAAAACAATGAGTGTGGATAATATCTTTCTTTTTCCAGACATTGTTCCATATTAAGGAGCTTGAAATATTTCCTGAAAGTATGATCATGTTGTTATAAAAACAGAACCACAGAGCAATAAAATAAAACAAATGCGGAAACAAAACACAGAAGATACACAATACAAGAGAGACATAGATTTATGTGGTTCACCTAGTGTGGGCTACATCGACCAGAGAAATTTTCAGGTCCTTCCTTTATTATTATCCAACAAATGAAGGGATACAACCTACAACAAAACTCGATGTAACTTCCTCTTCTTTCTGTCACGGTCTCCTCTCTCAAAATACAATACTCGCCATAATACATAGCCGTAATACATTACCCTCATAAAAGAGGGTTGCCTTCTAGGGAAAAAAACCCTAACATAATTTCTACCGTTAGATCTGCAACCTTATAATGAATGGTCCAGATTTACAATGAAATTACAATATACTTTTACAAGGCAATTTTTCCTTTGGGGGTCCGCTTGCCCCCGAACCCCCCAACTGGAGGGATAGCCCCCCTAGAGCCCGCAAAGGGGGTACCCCCCCTCTGCACTCCCCCATGTAGAAGAGTGTACATACTTCTGGGGTGTAAAGTCTTCATGGGGTATAAACACGACTGAAAAACACAAGACCTCTAAGTCAGGAAGATAATCATCTTCCACAACCAACAATCTCCCACTTGGAGACTGATCTCAACAAATCCACTGCTGCTGTATATGCTAGACTCTGAACCTTCTTGGACCTGGAAAATGTCTCATCTTCATCTTCATTCTTGAAGACCAACTAAAACTGAGCAGGAACTCAGTTTCTCTCTAGTTACTCCCTTTGTTAACATGTCTGCAAGATTCTGGCTAGTGTGTATCTTTTCCAAATTCAAATTTCCATCTTCCAAGGTGGATCATATGAAGTGGTACCTCAACTATATATGCTTAGTCTTCGAATGGAAGGCTAAGTTCTTTGCAATATGAATAGAACTCTCACTGTCACAGTACAACCTGTTATTCTCTTGATTCTTTCCCAATTCCTCCATAAACCTCTGTAACCAAATCATCTCTTTACTAGCCTTTGTAGCATCAACATACTCTACCTCTGTTGTTGAAAGTGAAACAACCTTTTGCAGTTTCAAAATCCAACTTACTTTTGTTCCACCTATAGTAAACACATACCCTGTGGTACTCCTCCTGCTATCTTTATCACCTGCCATATCTGAATCAACATATCCTTGCAGAATAGTTTCTGAACCTCCAAAACATAATGCATGATTAGCAATATCTCTCAAGTATATGAGAATCCACTTTACTACCTCCCAATGTTCTTTACCTGGATTGTTCATATATCTGCTCAAAACTCCCACTGCATGTGCAATATCTGGTCTTGTGCAAACCATTGCATACATCAAGCTACCAACTACTGATGAATATGGGACTTTGGACATGTATTCTATCTCCTCCTATGTCTTGGGACACATTTCCTTAGTTAATTTGAAATGGCTGGCCAAAGGTGTACTCACTGGTTTCACATTCTTCATTCTAAACCTCTCCAACACCTTCTCTGTGTACTCACCCTGAGACAATGTCAATTTATGATTTTTCCTATCTCTTGTTATTCTCATACCAAGGATTTTCTTTGCAGCACCCAAATCCTTCATCGCAAATGAATTAGATAATTACTTCTTGAGCACATTTATATCCTGCATATTAGACCCTAGAACAAGCATGCCATCTACATACAATAGCAAGATAATAAAGCTTCCATTTTCTAGCATTTTAAAATAAACACAGTGATCAGAATGACATCTACTATAACCCTGTTCTATCATAAACCTGTCAAACTTCATATACCACTACCTTGGAGCTTGATTTAGGCCATATAAGCTCTTCTTCAACTTGCATACCAAATTCTCCTTCCCTTTGACCTCATACCCCTGTGGCTGCTGCATATAAATCTCTTCCTCCAAATCCCCATGGAGAAAAGTTGTTTTTACATGTAACTGTTCAAGATGCAAATCTTCTACTACCACAATACTTAAAATAGTTCTAATTGAAGTCATTTTAACAACAGGAGAAAATATTTCATCAAAATCTATACCTTTCTTTTGTGCAAACCCCTTTACAACAAGTCTAGCCTTGT
>ML781309.1:387881-418431 GCA_009831015.1 Picea engelmannii
AACCAGTTAGTACACCTTTGGCCAACCATTTCAAATTAACTAAGGAAATGTGTCCCAAGACACAGGAGGAGATAGAATACATGTCCAGGGTCCCTTATTCATCAACAGTTGGCAGCTTGATGTATGCATTGGTTTGCACAAGACCAAATATTGCACATACAGTGGGAGTTGTGAGCAGGTATATGAACAATCCAGGTAAAGAACATTGGAAGGCAGTAAAGTGGATTCTCATGTATTTGAGAGGTACTACTACTCATGCATTATGTTTTGGAGGTTTAGACAATTTTCTACAGGGATATGTTGATTCAGATATGGCAGGTGATAAAGACAGCAACAGGAGCACCACAGGGTATGTTTTTACTATAGGTGGAACAACAGTAAGTTGGATTTAAAAACTACAAAAGGTTGTTTCACTTTCAACAACAGAGGCAGAGTATGTTGCTGCTACAAAGGCTAGTAAAGAGATGATTTGGTTACAGAGGTTTATGGAGGAATTGGGAAAGAAGCAGGAGAATAGCAGGTTGTACTGTGACAGTCAGAGTGCCATTCACCTTGCAAATAACTTAGCATTCCATTTGAAGACTAAGAATATACATTTGAGTTACCACTTCATATGATCCACCTTGGAAGATGGACATTTGAAGTTGGAAAATATACACACTAGCCAGAATTCTGCAGACATGTTAACAAAGGGAGTAACTAGGGAGAAACTGAGTTCCTTCTCAGTTTCAGTTGGTCTTCAAGAATGAATATGAAGATGAGAAATTTTCCAGGTCCAAGAAGGTTCAGAGTCTAGCATATACAACAGTGGTGGATTTGTTGAGATCAGTCTGCAAGTGGGAGATTGTTGGTTGTGGAGCCTGATTATCTTCCTGATTCAGAGGTCCTTGCTTCCAGCCGTGTTTATACCCCATGAAGTATTTACACCCTAGAAGCATGTACACTCTTCCATGCGAGGGAGTGTAGAGGGGGGGTACCCCCTCTGCGGGGTCCGAGGGGTCCGGGGGCAAGTGGGCCCCCAGCGGGGGTTCGGGGGCAGCGTCCCCCGATGGGGTTTTGTGGGCAAAGCCCCTGAAGGAAAAATTGCCTTGTAAATGTATATTGTAATTTCATTGTAAATCTGGACCATTCATTATAAGGTTGCAGATCTAACGGTAGAGATTATGTTAGGGTTTTTTTCCCTAGAAGGCAACCCTCTTTTCCGAGGGAAATTTATTGCGACTATGGTTGATGGTGAATAATGTATTCTGAGAGAGGAGTTTGTGAGAGAAAGAAGAAGAAGTTACAACGGGTTTTGCTGTAGGTTGTATCCCTTCATTTGCTGGATAATAATAAAGGAAGGACCTGGTAATTTCTCTGGTGGACGTAGCCCACACTAGGTGAACCACGTAAATCTATGTCTCTCTTGTATTGTGTATCTTCTATGTTTTGTTTCCGCATTTGTTTTATTTTATTGTTCCACGATCCTGTTTTTCTAACACCGTGTTCACTATAATAAAGGTCAATGGCAATAATACTAACATAGAACTATAAGTCACACTACAACTCGTACTTTGAATTACACCAAGAGAGCATAGAGATATACATGGTGTGTTTCATATTAGTTGAGATCAAGCTATTATTACGATAGCTTACATGATTTGATTATTATCAGTATTAGCATTGATTTAAGTTATATTTCATTTATTAGGGAAACTATGTATATGGTGTGTACAACTTACTCAGATAAAGCACAGATAGCTATGGGTGTTATCAGATAAATCAGTAGGTGCAGACACTAACAAATCTCCCTAGATCCACCTGGATCTAGAACAAAATAGGATAGGACACAACTCTTTCCCTAACTTGTATTCATTGAATCTACTAATAAGAAGGAATGAGTGACATACCTTTATATCGCTTCCTTAGGTCTCTGTTGTTTCCGCTTCACTCCGGTGCTCTTGTGAAATCAGGTCCAAGACAACACAAACCAACCAAAGTGAAGATAGCAAAGTATATTCAATGTCAACCTATGCATATGATCAAGGAGTTATGCAATAAAATAAGAGTGATTTTATGGGAAAGGGACATGCCGCTGTATTATATTAAATGAAAGTAGAAGATACAACCAGATCGCCTTGATGTTGCAAGCTTCCTTTCAGTGACCCTTGGTTCCAACACACACACTTGCTCTACATTTGCATGAAGAAGATCCAATACAACTTGGTAGACCAAATAGAGTCTTCAAGCTTCTGTCCAAACATAGTTCTTCACACAATTCTCTCACCAATTCTTCATTCAATCTTGCTTAACCTTTTCCATGGGAAACCTTTCAATACATAGAAGAAGGAGGGATGGTTACATGGATGAGGATGATCCCACTAAATCTGGGAAGTCAGTATGATGCCAACTATGCAAATTCCAACTCATTTTCTAGAAGATTCCCTTCTAGAACCTTCATGACCTCTTCTCTTTTCCAAGATTTGAAACAGGTTCACACCCTACCTATAGAGAAGACTGTGAATAGTTCACATCCTAAGTGTGGGTTTCCTGTGAGAATGAACGATTTTCGCACCCTATAATATAGGCAGCCTGCGAACTCATCTTAAAAATGTGTTTTTGGAAGAAGACAACAGTCACTTTTCTCAGGCAAAAAGTCCTTGTGGGAGTCTGAATACATCACTTGTAGAAACATCACCAGAGTGACCAAAATCATGTGTAACAGAATGCCCCCCAAACTATGAGGCCAAAACTTGTGACAGCTGAAATACTTTGTAAAATGCATGTGTGTGTCAACGACAAGGACACACCTAATCAGAAACCTATAAACAACCAAGCATCTACAAAATACAATACCAGTTCTGAGGTAGGCATTCCCATGCTCAGATCACAAACGAATGGGATCATAAACGTAGGTCATGGCCACCAAACATACACTGTGGATCCATGTCATAAAAATGCTACATAGCCACCAGGAATACATTGTGGATCTATGTGAGAAGACTTTGAATTAAGACATAGCCACGCGACATACAAAGTGGATCTATGTGCCGATACAAATCATACATACTCCATCACAACCTGGATAAAAAGATTAGACCCAGGGTCTTCAATCTCGTCACATGAAAGTATGAATCTGGCCATGTGATTACATGTGCTGAAGTCGAACATCGTAGAAACCACTTGATTACCAGTCATTGATTAAAACCGTTAATAAGTGTGAGGGAAATCACCATTAATGTCAATGACTCCCAAGGTACCGAAGTACGATCCGAACAAATGCGAATGAATGAGATGATGTCAAGCACTCAGTGGAATCTCTCGGTCAGGGATTGATGATGTGAAACCCTTGTCGAAAGCGAAGAGACCTGCCATTAAGGCATGTAGGTTCCAAGGTACTAAATGATTTCTAAGTCTTATTCCCAGATAATGAGTTGGAGTCGATGGAAAAAGACTCGTCACAGGATCGCCTTGATGTATCCCTCATCAATGAAACAAAACATGTAACATATTTTGAGGGTGAATCAAAGTATGAACAAGGGTTGAAATGGACACAGGGAAGGCCGACATAGTAAGAATGGACAACTACAAATGACCGACTGAATAAAGAGATTGTTCGAACTTCTCTTGAACATATGAATGAAATGACTAAAGACTTGGCAGCACTGACTCAAAGACGACCCAAGATATGACCTTGTAGCAAGTCGAATGAGAGACAAGTGGATTTCCCAACCCGGATTCAAATGACAAATAGGGGGTGTCATGTTCAAGAGTGACACTTACTACCATTAACACAGATACAAAAACATATCCCTTTCCCAAAATTTCCCCCACCATTTTTGGTGAGTACCTCTTTATTTTTACACAAGCTTGAGGAGGATAAAATATGCTTGTAGATGTAAGCTCATCCTTCGGATGAGTCCCTCAAAGTATATTTAATGAACCCTAGGAAGGAATGGTTCAGTCCCATTATGGGTCTTTCTATGTTTGTTTAACGAGTCCAAGGATAGAAAACTCGAGAGTTTTTCATGTTTTGAGAGTATGAAAAACACCTAAAGAGAACTCTCCCAGTTCCTTTTTCATAAATGAGTTCAACGAGACCAAAAAAGTGATAAACTATTTCCCGTTGAACGTTTTCTTCAAATACTTTAACGAGCGTGAAAAGAACAAGATCACTCGACAATCTTTTTGTTTTTATGGAGCGTGAAAAGAGATTAAAGGATACTCCCTTATGTTCATCATTTTTCTATTACCATGATGTGTATGAAAAGATGAGAAAAAGTATACTCGGTTACGTTCTCATATATTTTCGAGCACGAGAACGAACGAAGACTGAGCTCAAGGTTTTTCCTACAAAAACCCTAAAAAAGTAGTCATATATGTGACAAAAAGAAAAAACACCCGTACCCCCTCGTTCGGACTTCGAAGTTGCTATATCTACGAAAAACCACACTCACAAGGCTATTAAGGCATTAGGTTTTATAAGCAAAGCAATAAAAATAATATAAAAAACCAATAAGAAATGGTAAAAAGTGAATAAATATGGGTGAAAAGGACTTTTTACCATTTTATTGTTACTTTATCAAAAACTTATCCAACATACCTCATTTTCCCCCAAATTTCTTTGCTCGATTGTGGAAGGCACAAGCGATCATTCGGTGGATGGTTTCAGCCAACGAGGTAAGCTCTTGATCCTTCAACTTTTCCATGGTTTATTTTTGGTTTTTATTGGCAATTTCTAGAGTTTTAAGTCCATTTTAGGGTCAGACCATGCGCTCAAGCATTCTCGCAGGTGGGTCTTGCGGGACCTGCGAGAATCTAAGATTCTTGCAGGTGAGCTTTAGGGCACCTGTGAGAATCTCGCACTATGCCAAAGGCTCACCTGCGAGGGCCGAAACATGGATTTTAATGTTTGGTTTTGCTCTATAAAAATTATGCAAGAGTTTTAAACAAGTTGCTGACTCCCCTCTCATGGCTCTTTTGCAGGTGTTTGACCATCAAGATGTTGCAATGGAGAGAAAGAGAACATGAGGAGGATGATTCCATTGCTAGGAATGACCTAGATACAGTCGCTTCCCTCCGGGATTGTGGGCTCTTGAAATTTTTTAGGATTCCGGGCATGAGAGCCCAACTCAGGTTGTTGGAATACCTGGTCCACATGTGAGATGTGGATCAACAATTATTTCATGTGGGAGTCCATACACTGACACTAGATATCGAGGATATCTATTTTCTAATGGGGTTGTCATGACGTGGATACCATGCTACTTTGACCGGAGGTAGAGGCGGAAGACTCCCTATGAGCGAGTATTGTCATCGATATTGCGTTCCCGAGGCAGAGAGAAGCAAGGGTAAGGTTGCCATTTGGGGGGTCCAAGATTTGACCCTACGGACCATCTTATTTACTATTGCACGCATGGCTGGGAGCATGGCTCCACATATGGCTCTCCAGAGCTATTTTTAATACACCATAGAGTGCACAGAGCCTCGGGTCTTCAACTAGTCGGATGTAGTTCTCCACAGTATGAAGAGACAATTGACGAAGGGCAAAAAGGGTGACTTGAAGCAGTTTGGGTACGAGTCACTTTTGGGTCACTTTTGGTTTCACCTCGAGAGGGTCCCACTACTGCGAATATAGGTTGATTGGGGCTTACCAGCTCCATAGGATCCGAGGATCCTCAGGTGGTGTAACCTCATGGCTCGACACATAGCAGGGCCCATAATCAAGTATAATGATTCATTTTTTGACTGGTTGAGGCCCCAAATGTTGATGATCGACGACTATGCATATGCTGGTTTGGATTTTTGAGGGGATCCGGATTTGGACCTACCTGAGGATGCTTAGTGGGGTGACTTAGGTAAGAAGTACAGATTTTGTTCTTTTTTAAATGTTTTTGCAAATTTTATCATATGAAATGTTTTTGTGTTTATCCAAGAACTAATCCAAAAATTTCTTTTTGATGACACAGATGTGGGGCCGTATCGACCTCCAGGAATGTCTACCATTCAATGGAGAGGAGAAGAGGCTCCAGTGGCGATATGGGATGCCGAAGACTACGAGGCAGTGGAACAAAACTTAGAGGGGTTGACCGCGGATGTCCTAGATATTGCTATTGGGGAGATCCTAAGACGTTATCAGCGCCATACTGTGGGCATGTCCGAGTCTCTCAGTCAACTACTCTGTAGGGTAGCCCGAGTAGTTGTGTGTTATCATGAGCGTCATCCGTGACACTATTTTTTAGAAGCTATGGGCTTCATTTTTTGAGATTTTGATCCTTGGATAGAAACTTTTTGTAAAAACTTTTGATCGTTATATACATATATACGGCTTCTACTGGCTTATTTTGTGTTGTGTTATACATGTAATGTGTGATTGGTTTATAAATGTCCCAAATTTCTGTCTAACACATAGTTATCTAAAGCATTAGTCAATGTATTTAAACATCTAGGAATGTGTTGATATTCAATATAATCAAAATAACGTTCCAAGAGGCGAATTCGTAAATATACCCGTAATAAAGTAGGACTTCAAATAACATAGACATTACTTAGCTGTAGTACTACTAGATGCAAATCGATTCGTATAACCAGATGGCGGATATCGAGCGAAATAACATCAATCAACAATTCGATGACGATGCTATATTCTGTAATATTATTGGTTGCATGACCGAGGCACACACCTCACAGACTGATAAGTTCGTTCATAGGTGCATAAATTGCCCATGCAACGGAAGCAAGGTTCTGAGTACTACGGCTAGCACCATTGGCGAAGCCAATGTGGGGTAGCAAAGACTCCGACATCTGGAAACCAAGCACAATGTAAGATAAGCGGTCGGGGGCAGATACTAAATAATGAAAAAGCATAATAAAGTAGCACACAAAAAGTATGATACAATAAAATACAAGCACTCATGCACAGGTGATCTTAGGCATAGTACTTAGTTAAGTACAACCCATTTCTGGGTTCACTCAAAGGGATATCGTCGTAGTCCACCAACTCATAAGCTCCTTTCTCCAAAACTCGTCTAACGATATAAGGACCTCCCCACATAGCTTCAAATTTTCTGGCTCCTAGCATATCCCGATCTTGTTCGTAAAGGAGAACCAGATCACCTTCGGAGAAAACGCATGGCCTGACATGTTTTCCATATTGGGCTTTGACACGTTTCTTCTGGGCTTCTATAACTAGGATGGCATCGCGACGGGTTTCGTCTAATTGAATGAGATATAATAGACGTTCTTCTTCAGCATAAGTGTTTGGGAGAAGTTTGATGGCTAGTTTTAAGGAGGGTATCTCACATTCAATTGGCAAGATGGCTTCTAGACCATAGACTAACTGGAATGGTGTAAACCTGGTAGCAGACTTAACAAATGTCCGATAAGCCTACAATGATGAAAACAACATCGTGTGCCAACTCGTTTTGTGAATCCCTATCATTCGTCGAAGCATGGTAATGAGGATTTTGTTTATTGCTTCAACTTGGTCATTGGCTTGTGGGTAATAGGGTGTTGAGTTTTCATGGAGAATACCCAACTTTTCAGTGAGTTCAGACATCATGAAGTTTCTAAAGTGGCTACCATGGTCAGTAACGATAGCTTGAGGAACACCAAACCGAGAAATGATGTGATTGAATATAAATAATGCTGCAATCCTTCCGGTGTTGTCGAATGTTGGCATCGCCTCGACCCATTTTGTAAAATAATCTATGGCTACAATAATGTATCCATTCCCCCCGACTGAGTGAGGGTGACATGTCATGAAGTCGATACCCCATTTCTCAAAAGGACCAATGGAGACCACAGGGTGTAGAGGACCAGGGTGTGATCGTATTTTATTGTTGTAGGTTTGGCAAGCGTGGCATTTTTGGACGACAATTATACAATCATTGAATAAAGAAGGCCAAAAATACCTTACCCGTAAGATCTTCTGGGCAGTAGCATACCCAGACATGTGATCACCACAGGCTCCAGAATGACATTCATTCAGGGCTTTCTCGACTTCATCAAACGTGAGGCAAAGTCAAAAGACGGAGTCAATCCCATGACGATAAAGAGTATCACCGAGGATAATATACTGATGGGATTGGTAGCATATTCGACGATGGTCATTGCTAGACAAATTGGGCCATAAAGTCTGGTTCTGGAGATATATGATGATATCTCCATACCAAAGGTCATCGAAACTGATCAAGAAAAGGGATTCATCAGGTAATGAATCTTCTGCTACATTTTTCGTCTCAGAGAAGGGAGGGTCGCATATCAACTCGACAAACACCAAGGATTTCTTGGACTTAGCGCATTCGAATTCTAAGTCAAACTCCTAGAGTATTACGATCCATTTGGAGTATTTTCCCCATAGCAATTGACGTGTAAGAATGTGCTGCATAGGGTTGCAGTTAGAAATCACCGTAGTTTTGCGTAAAAGGATATAGTGCCAAAAACGTTGAACAACTTGGACGGCTAGCAAGGCCAGTTTTTCAATATGTAAATACTTGGTTTCGGTAGTCATGAGACTCCGACTCAAGTAATAGATGACATGTTTGTCATGCGAATCATCCTCCTGGATGAGAACCATAACGATGGTATAGTCTGAGGCTGCGAGGTAAAGGAAATAATCCCGATTGTAATCAAGTGGGAAGAGTAGAGGGGTACGTTTCAAAGACAGTTTCAAAGCTTTGAAATCTTTGCTAGAAGTGGTATCCCATACGAGCTCAAAACCTTTCTTGAGAAGTTGTGTAAATCCAAGAGTTAGCTCAGCATAGTTCGGGATGAAACGACAGAGAAAGTTTGCCTTCCCTTGCAAAATTTGTAACTAGCAAAGTGAGGAAGGAGGAGGGATATTGAGAATCGCCTCAACCTTCAAAGGATCTACCCTGATCCCTTGACGTGAAACAATAAAGTCCAGAAGTCGGCTGGATTCTACGCAGAAAACACATTTGTGGGGATTCAAGCGTATATGGTAAAACCGACATCGAAGGAAAATGGCACGGAGGTGTATTGGATGATCTACACGGTGCATGGAATGAGCGGTTAAGTCATCAAGATATGGCTTCACAATGTGCTTTATGTCATGAAAGGCGTAAGACATAGAACGTTGAAAAGTTGCACCGACATTCTCTAAACCGAATGGAAGTTTTCGATAGGTGAAAGTGCCCCAAGGATAAATAAAAGCGGTCTTATGTTGGTCCCCAGGTATGATATTGATTTGATTATATCCAGAGAAACCATCCATCAGAGAGAATATTTCACTTCCGGCACAATCGTCGACGATCTGGTCAACGAAGGGGGTAGTAAAGTTGTCTTTAAGACAAGCTTTGTTAATGTTCCTATAATCAACGAATACTTGGATTGTGCCTTGTTTCTTGTCAATCAGAACAAGATTAGAAACCCAGTCAGTTAGATCCACCGAGTAAATGAAGCCAACCTTAAGAAGTTTCTCAACTTCAAGCTTGATAGCGGTTGCTTTATGTGGGTGGACTGGACGAAGTTTTTGCCGGACGAGTTTAGCGCCTGGGTAAGTCTTAATTTCATGTACCACAATGTCGGGGTCAATACCTGACATTTCTTCATAGCTCCATGTGAAGACGTCACAAAATTCTTGGAATAGAGACTTGTAGGTGACCACTTCATCATGGGAACACGAAGCTCCGATATGCACATTTTCGACAATTCTAGGTTTTATGGATATGTCGAGGGGGAGGGTGGGTGAGATGTTACTTAAGTTCCCTTTGTAGAACAGATCGTGTGTAGACTTGGGAACGGTAGAAATGATGACAATGGTCGATAGGGTCGAGATCTGTTGGTAACCCTCAATGGTGTGTTGTTCTAGGAAGAGGATGGAACGATGATGTCCATCATCCCAAGGGGTATCTTCGATGGACATAACAAACATAATCATCTCGTCCATGGGAAAAATGATGTGGAATGGATCCGGAGATAAATCACCAAGAGAGGGGGTAGAAGGGGTTGCCGATTGAATGGCTTGATAAGCAGATTCGACCGGACGCAAAGGAATTTTGTCGCCATATCGAAGATGATCGCCAGGGTTGGGTACCATCCCTGGGTCATAAGACGTAGGGGTTCCATGAACAAAGGTGGAGATCATGTTGATTGAGGCGACAAATCGATGTGGAACATCGAGTGGTGGGATGGGGAAAGTACCCATCAAAGAGGAATCTTTAAGAAGACCCACACCAACATTCTCATATCCAGGGGGGGTTTTTGCAATGAAAGGTACGTTGCTGGTACATGCATCAGAGTGAAATAAGGACAATTGGTCTACGGTAACTAATTTTCCTTGATGTGGGAAATGCATGACATGGAAAAGAGTGGACACAACTGCACGCATGCAATTGATCCAGCTATGGCCAAGTAGAAGATTGTAATCGAGAGGAGCGTCAAAGACCTCCACTTCTACGTTGACCTTTTTCTTTCTAATGTAATAGGAAATGAAAGGAGGCCAAACCCAATCTCCTTTTGCAGGAAAAATCCCTAGTGGAGTCGCCAATTTTGTTATCGGATAAATCAGTAGGTGCAGACACTAACAGTTCTCCCTAGATCCACCTGGATCTAGAACAAAATAAGACAGGAAACAAATCTTTCCCTAAGTTGTAGTCATTGAATCTACTAATAAGAAGGAATGAGTGACATACCTTTATATCACTTCCTTAAGTCTCTATTGTTCCCGCTTCGCTCTGGTTCTCTTGTGAAATCAGGTCCAAGACAACACAAACCAACCAAAGTGAAGATAGCAAAGTATATTCAATGTCAACCTATGCATATGATCAAGGAGTTATGCAATAAAATAAGAGTGATTTTATGGGAAAGGACATGTCGCTGTATTATATTAAATGAAAGTAGAAGATACGACCATATCGCCTTGACACACACTTTCTCGACATTTGCATGAAGAATATCTAATACAACTTGGTAGACCAAATAGAGTCTTCAAGCTTCTGTCCAAACAGAGTTCTTCACACAATTCTCTCACCAATTCTTCATTCAATCTTGCTTAACCTTTTCCATAGGAAACCTTTCAATATATAGGAGAAGGAGGGATGGTTACATGGATGAGGATGATCCCACTAAATCTAAGAAGTCAGTAGGATGCCAACCATGCGAATGCCAACTCATTTTCTAGAAGATTCCCTTCTAGAACCTTTGTGACCTCTTCTCTTTTCCAAGCTTTGAAACAGGTTCGCACCCTACCTATACAGCAGGCTGGGAACATTTCACATGCTAAGTGTGGGTTGCCTGCGAGAATGAAGGATTTTCACACCCTGTAATATAGGCAGCCTGTGAACTCATCTTAAAAATGTGTTTTTGGAAGAAGACAACTGTCACTTTTCTCAGGCAAAAAGTCCTTGTGGGAGCCTGAATACATCACTTGTAGAGACATCACTAGAGTGACCAAAATCATGTGTAACAACGGGTTTCAATAAGGACATAAAATGTGAAGCTTAAGCATATCATAGGTAAGATATTGGTTAATTTGAACAAGAGAACATAACCCTTACTAACATGAACTCAATATAACAATTATGATTGTAACTATCAGATAAATAAGAAACTGATTACAATGACTATCATTAATATGTATATACCTTTATCATAACCATGTATTAGTCTGTAATGATCATAGTGTAACACATAGCCTTTACTAAGCTAAGGAACAAGGCCGAATATGGCCCTGTCCATGTAGAGGGACAGGGCCGAGTTCAAGCCTGTCCCTGTACATGGACAGGGCCTCACATATATTATATGTGAGCTAGCTCACATATATATTATATGTGAGTTAGCTCACATATATATTATATGCACGAGCTAGCTCACATATATATTATATGTGAGATGGCTCTCTCTCTCTCTCTCTCTCTCTCTCACACACACACACACACACACACACACATATATGTGAGCTAAATGTTTAACTAACCCAAATATAAATTTTATTTTAAATCATAAATTCCCAATAAAAAAAATTAAATTTCAGATAAAAAATGTTATAAACCATAATTGTACATTGACTATAAACAACAATTCCAAAATAATATAGTAAAAATCTATTCTAAAATTTATAAAAATCTATTCTAACATATATTCTAACATTGCACCACAAGATTGGTGTCAATTTCACCATGTAATAATCTTCTACTTTTGTATTATAATCAACAAAGAATAAAAAAATAAAAATCTGTTTTAACATTTATCAGAATTTATTAAACATTGCACCACATAATTGATTTCAATTTCACCATGTAATAATTATTTAGTTCTATATTATCTTTCCAATAACAAGAAAATAAAATATGAAAAGCCATGCAATACAAATAATACAATCTCAATATAAAATTGTAAAATTACTAACTGGATATTTAAATCATTATCACACAATATCGATATTTAAATCATTATAACACAATCTCAATGTAAAAAATAAAAAAATATTCACTAAATATTAATCAACAGAGCTTTGAGATCTGCAAATCACGACATGTCTAAGGCACTACTGCCACCATTTCACCTTGTTTTCACTAATTTTCAGTGGTCAAGAGTGGCCTAGGAATGAGGTCAGGGAGCTTGAACTTTTAGTGCATAGGAATGAGCCTTCAAAATTTGCGAGCAATAGACCTTCCTAAGATCTCGACACTTGAACTTTCAGGGAACAAGTTGGTTCTCTATGATTGGTGGTAGATGTTTTAATTGTCTTCTGCTTTCTTTTGAACCTAAGTACTTGTCTTCTGCTTTCTTTTTGCATCTCAACCTAAATGTTGCCTTAGCAGAGGCCTTAAATTTGTGAGATTGGAGAACACCACAATAATTTTCTCCTTTGTATATTTCTTCATTCTAAATAAGCAACAACAATAGCCATGCATTTCAAATATTTTCATCCAAATGGACAGTGTTGGACCAATCAACCTGTTGAGTTAGTGCGTCGACAATGTTGGACATAAAATATACATTCAAATTTGGGACTATCCGAATTAGACGTTAACAAACTTTGCATACATTTTATATAAGAACAATTTTATTGCAGATAGAAAAATATACAACCAGAATTGGGGCTGTCAAATGTGGATAAGTGTATATTTAGAATATGAAGAATGGTGGTTGTGTGTTCAAATTTGGGTAAGTGAATCTATGATATCACTGTGAAAGGGTGCACGAACAAACTTAGGAAGATTCTCCTAGGTCAAGTTCACAAGAGTTGTTGAAACGTTTGAATTTCTAAATGAAGATTGTTATGGGATTAATCAGTAAATGTGAACATAAACATATCTCCCTAGATCCACCTAGATCTAGAACAAAACAAAACAAAATGTGATGCTTTCCCTAAGCTCTAACTATTGAGTTTACTGGTTAACAAGAGATAGACAACATATCATTTAAATGTTGTTTCCTCTTGCCATTGCCATCCTAGCTCCACTCTGGTGCTCATGTGATATTGGATCTGCAAGGGAACACAAGCCAACCAAAGTGAAAGAAATACAATGGACTCAACAAGAACCTATGTATGTGATCAAGGAATCATACAATAAAACAAGACTAGTTTTATGGTAAACAAACATATTATTGTATCATATTAAAATGAAAGTGGAGATTACAACCAAATCCTTGATGTCACAAGGTCCCCTTTCGATGACCCTTTTCTCCAACACACACACTTGCTCCAACCTCGAATGAAGAAGATCCACAATGACTTGATGAACTAAAATGAAGCTCTAAAGTATGAGCTAAAGTAGAATTCCTCATCCAATTCTTAGCCTATTCAACCTTATCCTTTTCCATGAGAGATCCCTCTTTATATAATGTGAAAGAGATATGGTTGAGGATATTAGGATGATCCCGCCAAATGAGAGAAGTGAGTAAGATCCAAACCATTCAGAGGCCACCTCATCTTCTAGAAAATTTGTGAAACTTGACCTTTTCTTAGCTTTTGACATCGTCACACCCTAGATATTGTGCAGCCTGCGGAGTCGTCACAACCCAAATTTAGAGCGGGGGTGACGATCAAACATCATCACACCCTATGTATAGTGCAACCTATGATGACCTTCCTTAATAGGTTTTTTGAGAATAGAAATCCAATCACTTTCCTCATGGAGAAAGGCTCTTTTTGGGAACATGAAAACATGTTGTCAATGGATCACAGGGGTGACAAAAATAATGTGTAAAATAATTCCCCCAAAAGTATGAAGCTGGAACTCGTGACAACTGAAATACATTGTAGAATGTGTGTGTCAGAACAAGGAGTGCACCGATCGGGAACCTGCAAACAGTCAAGCATAAACATAATGATATACCATCATATGAGATAGGCATTCCCATACTTAGGTCACAAAATGTCAAGTGAGTCATGGCCACTAAATATACACTTTGGATTCATTCCATTATGAATTGGAATAGCCACCAAGAATACACTGTGGATCTATGCTCTAAAATGTCTCAATTCGGACATAGCCACGAGACATACAAAGTGGGTCTATGTGTCAATACAAATCATGAATACTCCATCGCAACCTGGACTAGAAAGATGTGATCTAGGGTCTTCATTTCCATCATCCCTAAGTACAAATCTAACCATGTGATTATAGGTGCTGAAGTCGAACATGGTAGAAACCACTTGATTACCGTTCATTAACAAAAACCATTAACAAGTGTGAGGGAAATCACCATTGATTTCAATGACTCCCAAGGTACCTTAGTACAATCCAATGAATGTGAATAAATGAGTTGAAGTCGAACACTCGATGGAATCTCCCAATCAGAGGCCAATGATGTGAACCCATTGTTGGAAGTGAAAAGACCTTCCATTGAGGCATGCAGGCTCTAAGGTACTAAATTATTTCTAAGTATTGTTCTTGGATAATGAGTTGAAGTCAATAGGAAAAGACTCATCATAGGAGGGCCTTAATGTATCCCCCATCAATGACACTAAATAAGTAACAGATTTGAAGTAGATCATAGTATGAAGTGATTTGAAACTAACTCAGGGAAGGATGACATGGTACAAGATTTATAATTGCAGATGGTTGTCTCGATAGAAGGCTTATTCAGGTTGGAATTCTCTTGAACATATGAATGACACAAGAATGGTATTGGCAGCATTGACTCATTTGCATTTTATATTTCTCACGCTCATGAAACCAACTCACGCGAGAGATATTTTATATGGACAGTGAAAAAATCAATAAAAATGGGTAAAAACCTTATTTCACTATTTCATTTGTCATTTCACCCAAACCTTGCTCCAAACCCCCTTTTTACCTCGATTTTCCACTTCGTATTATGGAATGCACAATTGATCATTCAATGAATTATCTCCACATGAAAGGTAATCTTCATTTCCTTCAACTTTCCATGGATTAAAATTTGTTTTTCATTGGTTAAAAATAGACTTTTGGGTTGATTTGCTAAGGGTACCCATGTGCGGAGGTCATCACAGGTGCCCTATATCGGGCCCTACGACGATCTAAGATCGCCGCAGAAGGCTCTATAACCATCTTGCGATGACTCTGCACTGTACAGATGCCCTGACCTGCGATGTGCGCAATCCCAAAAGTTTTTAAAGATGAATTTGTCAATAAAAATCCTCCAGGGAGGAAGTTTATGATGCTAATCTATTTTTATTGTCCCTTGGCAAGTATTCCACAATCAAAATGTTGGAATGGCGTGAAAGAGAGTAGAAGGAGGAAGACTACTTTGTTGTGAATGACCCGGTAATGGTGGCCCTTTGACAATGTGGACTGTTGAAATTCTTCAAGATCTAGGGTATGAGGGCTCAACTGAGACTTCTTCAGTACCTAGTTCACATGTGGAATGTGAACTAGCAAGCGTTTCATGTGGGGGCCCACACTCTTACCATATATATCGAGGATATCTACTTCTTAACATGACTATCTTGCCGTGGATCTCGAGTAACACTTACAGGTAGTAGGGGTGGTGGTGAACCTATGAACCACTACATCAGTGAACATTGTGTACCAGGCACCCAGAAACACAACGATAAAGTCGCTATTAGAAATGTTCATGAATTTCCTCTACAGACCACCCTCTATACCATCACATGCATGGCAGGGAGTGCATCTCCCCATATGGCTCTTCAAATCTATTTCTAGTATGCACTGGAGTGTATGGAGCCCCGCGTCTTCAACTGGTGTGAAGGGGTTCTAAAAAGTATGAAAAAACAACTAACCAAGTGCAGGAGTGTTGGAATGAAACAATTTGGATAAGGGTTGATTTTGGTATCATTCTTTCTAGAGAGGGTCCCAGTTTTGCGCTTACAGGTAGAATAGAGGATACCTACCCCACAGGATCTGAGAATGAAGAGGTGATTCAGCCTCATGGCACAACATGCTGTCGGTCCCATCATTAGGTATAACGATGTTTTCTTCAACTGTTTGATAACTTAGATGCTCATGGTCTACGACTATGCATATGCTGGGATAGTCTTCCATGGAGATCCAGACCTAGCTCTTCCTGAAGGTTCCCAATGGGGGAACATAGGTAAGAAGGAAATTTTGTTTATGTCATGTTTTTGTTATTTTTAATGATATAAAATGTTTTTTATGTTGTTTATCCGATGACTAATTAAACGCTCTTTGATGATGTAGATGTGGGACCTTACCGTCCTCCAGGTTCATCCCCTATCCAGAGGTGAGGGGAGAGAGGTGTTGTAGGAGGAGTAGCTAATGCCAACTACAAGACCATAGAAAAAAACCCAGAGGGGCTCACGATAAACATCCCCTATGCCTCTATAGATGATGTTTTTAGGCATTACCAATGCCACATAATGGGTGTGTCTAATTCCATCGGTCGACTACTCCATAAAGTGGCATTTTATGGCGAGAAACATCTTTGATTCTCTATTGTATATGAAGCCATGTGCTTCACATTTTTGATATTTTGGTCTTTGGAAAAAAACCCTTTTTTGTAAACTTTTATCGTTATATATATATGAGGCTTCTACCAGCTTACTTGTTGTATATACAAAGTGTGATTGGATTTTATAAATGTTTCAAATGTCTGTCTAACACATAATTAGGCAAAGCATTTGTTAATGTATTTAGACATCTAGGAATGTGTTGATGTTCAATGTAATCAAAATGACGTTCCAAGAGATGAATCTGTCAATATACCCTTAACAACATAGGACTTCAAATGGAGTAAACATTACTCAACTATAGGACTACTAACTGCAAATCAAGATGTAAAACAATATGACGGATTCCATGTGAAACAATTCCAGTCAATAATTCGACGACTTCACTACATTCCACAATATTGTTAGTTGCATGACCAAGGCAAACACCATGTAGACTAATCAATTCATTCGTAGGTGCATAGATTTCCCAAGTAACAGATGCTAAGTTCTGAATACTGTGACTAGCGCCATCAGCGAAGCCAAGGTAGGGTAGTGAAGACACTGAAATCTAAAAACCAAGCACACCGTAAGGTAAGAAACTAAAGGTCGAAACCAAACAACGAAAAAGCACACAAGAGTATGATACACTAAAATACAAGCAGTCATGCAAAAATGACTTAAGCATAATACTTCTTCAAGTAAATCCCATTTATGGGTTCACTCAAAGGATTCCATCATAATCAACCATCTCATAAGCTCCCTTCTCCAACACTCATTTGACAATATAAGGATCCCGCCACATGGGCTTGAATTTACTGGCCCCTAGCAAATCACGATCTTGCTCGTAAAGAAGAACTAGATCACCTTCAGAAAAAATATGTGGCTTGATATGCTTGTCATATTGGGATTTGACACGTTTCTTTTGAGTTTCAATAACTAAGGAGGCATCACGACAGGTTTCTTCTAGTTGCATCAAATACAAAAGACCCTCCTCTTTAACAGAGGTATTAGGGAGAAGTTCAACGACTAGTTTCAAAGATGATATCTCACATTCAATTGACAAAATTTCTTTGATACCATAGACTAGTTGGAAAGGTGTGAATCCTATGGAAGACTTAACGAATGTCTGATAGGCCCATAATGTTGAGAACAATAGTGTGTGCAAATTTGAATTATGAATTCCTAGCATCCGTCGAAGCATAGTAGTAAGCACTTTGTTAATTGCTTCAACCTGGCCACTGGCCTACGGATAATAGGGGGTTGAGTTTTCATGGAAAAGACCCAACTTTTCGATAAGTTTATACATCATAACATTCCAAAAATGACTACCATGATTAGTAACGATGGCTTGAAGGACACCAAATCTAGTAATGATATGATTAAATATGAACAATGTTACAGTTTTCCCAGTGTTATCAAATGTAGGCATCACCTCGACCCATTTAGTGAAGTAATCCATAGCTACAATGATGTATCCATGCCCCTCGACCGAGTGAGGGTTACATGTCATGAAGTCAATGCCCCATTTGGAGAATGGACCAACGAAAACTACAGGATGTAAGGGAGTAGGATGAGATCGTATCTTGTTATTATAAGTTTGGAAAGCATGGCATTTCTGGATGACAGTAATGCAGTCCTTAAACAAAGAAGGCCCAAAATAACCCGCTCGTAATATGTTTTGGGCAGTAGCATATCCAGACATATGACTGCCACATGCTCCAGAGTGATAGTCATTCAAGGCTTTCTCAGATTCATCGTAAGTGAGACATCGTCAAAAAATGGAATCAATACTGCGACGGTAAAGGGTATCACCAAGAAAAATGTATTGGTAGGCTTGATACCGTATATGAAGACGATCTGTATTAGATACAGAAGGTTGTAAAGTTTGATTTTGGATATAGATAATAATATCTCCGTACCATACATCATCAGAACTGATTAGAAAAAGGGATTCGTCAGGCAAGGAATCCTTTGCCACATTTTCTGTCTCAGTAGAGGGAAGGTCACATATCAGTTTGGAAAAGACCAAAGATTTCTTTGACTTAGCACATTCAAACTCCAAGTAAAAATTCTGGAGAATAACTATCCATTTGGAGTACTTTCTCCCTAGCAATTGTCGAGTAAGGATATGTTTCATGGGGTTGCAATCGAAAATAACATTGGTTCTACGTAATAAGATATAATGATGAAAATGTTGGACAACTTGAACAATTTCCAAGGCCAGTTTCTCCACATTTAGGTATTTGGTATCGGTAGTTGTAAGACTCCAACTTAAATAGTATATCACATGTATGTCCTGTGAATCATCCTTTTGGACTAAGACCATAGCAATGGTAGAGTCCAAAGAAGCTAAGTATAGGAAATAATCTTGGCTATAGTCAGGGGGAAATAGTAATGGTTTACTGGTTAAGGCAAGTTTCAAAGCCTCAAAATATTTGTTTGCAGTATCGTCCCATACAAACTTGTAACCTTTCTTGAGGAGTCAAGTGAATCCTTTCATCAGTTCAACGTAATTGGGAATGAAACGACGCAAAACGTTTGCCTTCCCTTTCAAACTTTGGATCTGGCGTAGCGTGGAAGGAGGAGGTAGATTAAGAATAGCCTCAACCTTCAAGGGGTCTACCCAAATCCCATGTATAGACACAATGAAACCAATAAGTCAGCTAAATTCCACACAAAAAACACATTTGTGTGGGTTCAAACGTATGCGATAATAACAACAACATAGGAAAATGGCCCTTAAATGTGTCGGATGATCTTGACGATGCATGGAATGCGCTCGTAGATCATCAAGATAGGGTTGAACAATGTGCCTAATATCATGAAAAGTGTAAGACATAGCACGCTGAAAGGTCACAACAACATTTTTGAGACCAAAGGGTAATTTCCGGTAGGCAAAGGTTCCCCAAGGGAAAATAAAAGTAGTCTTGTGTTGATCCATTGGTAAAATATTAATTTGATTATAGCTAGAGAAACTGTCCATCAAAGAGAATATTTCACTCCCGGCACAGTCGTCAATGACCTGGTCTACGAAATAAGATATTGTAGGTTCAATCCCCAATGGATTCACCAATTTTGTTATGGTATTAATCAGTAAATGCAGACATAAACATATCTCCTTAGATCCACCTAGATCTAGAATAAAACATAACTGAATATGATGCTTTCCCTAAGCTCTAACTATTTAGTTTATTGGTTAACAAGAGATAGAAAACATACCATTTAAATGTCATTTCCTCTTTCCATTACCATCCTAGATCCACTTTGGTGCTCTTGTGATATTGGATCTACAAGGGAACACAAGCCACCCAAATTGAAAGCAATACAATGGACTCAATAAGACCTATGTATGTGATCAAGGAATCATACAATAAAACAAGACTAGTTTTATGGGAAAGAAACATATTGTTGTATCATATTAAAATGAAAGTGGAGATTACAACCAAATCCTTGATGTTGCAAGGTCCCCTTTTGATGACCCTTTGCTCCAACACACACACTTTCTCTAACCTCGAATGAAGAAGATCCAAATTGACTTGATGAACTGAAATGAAGCTCTCAAGTTGAGCTGAAGTAGAATTCCTCATCCAATTCTTAGCCTATTCAACCTTAGCCTTTTCCATGAGATATCCCTCTTTATATAATGTGAAAGAGAGATGGTTGAGGAGATTAGGATGATCCCACCAAATCAAAGAAGCGATTAAGATCCAAACCATTCAGAGGTCACCTCATCTTCTAGAATATCCCTTTCTAGAACATTATCAAAATTGAAACAAACCAAAGACCCTTTCCCAATCAAGCACTCAGATCAAGATCCAGAGAATATATCCTTGTGACAAAGATCAAAAGAAAAAACAACTTGCAAAATCATGAAGAAAGACTTTCAATCACTAAAAACCAATCACAAGCAAGCTTTAATGTAACATACCTACTACGACATAATATATTTTTCACCCTTTTCTTGAGGGATAGAATCCCCGAAGTCCTACAGGGGCCTAGCGCGGGCTAGCTCTTCCCTTGTCCACCTCCATGTGATCATTGGTTACGACCACAGGCCAAACAAACTAGGTGCCTTTTCGCATTTCGCGACTTAGTGATACAGGCGCATCAAGTCTTTCAACTCTGCAAACCCTAAAATCTGAAATCTCACCTTTGAGGAGATCGACGGTTGCGAGTCTCCCCCTGCTCCCACGGTCCTGGCCATATTGGGATTTCGGTAACTGGGAGTTCGTAAAGAAAGAGATTCAAGTCTTTCGAATCTTCAAACCTTGAAATTTGAAATGGGCTAAGGTACTCGGCTACACCCTTGTCTCGGTGTCATGTGACCTCCGGCTAGGACGCAAGTCTCAGTGCCTATCTCTTTCAGGTTTCGTGACTTCACAATTCCCATTGCAAGTGTTCCTTACCTTTTGGAATGCCGAACCCCGAAATGCGATATAGGTCAACAGGGTGTTGACTCCTTCCCTATGACGAGAACATGCCACCTGTCACCTCCACGTGACCATTGTTTTGGGATGTCCCACTTGTCATCCACATGGATCCTACATCTGGGATGTGCCACCTGTTCGCCCGAGCCGTCGGCTTTAGGGACTCAAGAGAAAAGTGAACTGTCTTCCCTTCTCTCTACAAACCCTGAATTTCGATACACGGGTTCTTGTACAAGATCCAACGATCTCCAGTGGTTTGGATCCAACGGTCCAGATTCTTTCGAAGTTTTCCCTGAACTCAGGCCCCTCACCACGCATCTCCTCCGATGGATGGTCCAGACCCATTCGAGACTCCTCCTTTCTACCACAAAGCGCATCAGGGTTTCGGGCACTAGGATTTCACGACTTGTGGAAACAAGGGATCTTGCCCTTGGGTTTCCTGGGTGCTGAAACGTCGAAACCTATTCACTCTATATTGATTCAGGGTTTCGCATACCGATCTTTCGCAACTTGCGAAGACAAGGGGTCTTTCCCTTGGGTTTCCCGGGTGTTGAAATGCCAACCCACAACCACGTGTCCTCTACAAATGGACGGTCCAAGTAACTCCCCTAGATCTTGGGATCTACGGTCCCGATTCCTTCGCTACTTGGGAAGGCTGAAAGGGGTCGAGGAATTAATGCCTACGTTTGTTCCTCCAATCTATCGGTCGTGACAGACCTCAGATCCTCCGAAAGGATCTCGTCCATGCATCTAGCAAATGAAAGGGTACTCTCTTTCGGTATTTGAAACTCGCTATCCTTCTTGAGCTTCGTCAGCTATGAAGGACTTGAGAGATTTGTGCTCTTTCTCCTAGACTTGACTCTTAGAAGAGTCTTCAGCACAACTATTGCACTCCTTCATCAAGGGGTTCTAGGGTTCTATTTGATCTTAGAGATCCTGTGCATAATCGGCACTACCTCTCATGAACTTAACAAACTCCGTCCTCCAAGGGAGTCAGGACGACTAGGTGAGTAAACCATCGTACATGCAACTATGCCTAAGATTGACAAGCTCACAGTTTGTGGCTCTAGCTTAAGACACTACATAACTCCAGAATTTATGGGAACAAGTCATGTCTGAACCCTATAATTCCTTTCTTTCCTAATTATGCGACTTAGCAGAAAATAGAAGGGATACAGTATATCCATTAAGCATTCATTCACATTCCTGAAAGCAAGCACAACATACCAATTCATACACCATTACAACTAAATTACACAGGGTCAGAATTCACTTATGTATTACAGGTTGCCGCTAACCAACTGACTGTGGGTGTTCATCCTTCCACCCGACCATAGGCTCAGAGGCATTCAATATTAGCACTCTCGCCACCCCCGTGCCAAGCCATGATATCACCAGGGAACTCTCACTCTTCTCGAGGGTTTTCTCTCTGTTTTCAGTTTCTGTTCAGGTCCTATTTTCTGCAACTTGGAGCTTTCTCGCTCGCTTGTGGCCTCAGTGAGGTTTCTCAGATTCACTTCAGCATCAAGCTCACAACCTTCTGTTCATGATTCATCGGAGAGCTTCGCGCCTCTCCCTTGCGAGCTCCCATTCTCGTCTGGTGTCTGGTGTCTCTCCTCTCTTGTTGCCTCCGTGTGTATAATTGTCACCTTCCTTTTGTCAGAGGGAAGGTCGGGTTTTCCTATTTTGTCAGACCCTATGGTACTTTAGGATGACTTCCTACATCTATACCATGCTCCCATTCATGGGGGTGGTTGGTAGTTCAACCACCGGTCCTTGCCTCATTAATTGATTTCTCTCCCCTAGTGATATCATGGCCAGTACTTTCAAGGCTTCACCCCCACAATTAGTTATTGGCAACTCAAACAATAATAAATTTACATTGTCCTCATGCATTAGCATGGTAATTCCTATTTTATGATTAATTACAGATTGGGGGAAACATGGTGTTACATTTAAAGTCATGAATCAATCAAACACTGGCATAAAAAGTCCACCCCAGGAAACTAAGGAAAATCTGGGTGAAAAAAGACAAATTGACTCACTCCAACAAATCCTACAAGAGTCGTCGCAGGCTAGGTGTGAGACACGGTGCCACGAGCTAAGGTCGTCGCATGCTACTAGCAGAGCACAGTGCGATGTCGTCGCACTGGATTTGACAAGTAGGATGCGACGTCTGAGGGTTGTCACAAGCTGCCAATGTGGTATAGTGTGACGATCTCTGTAAATGAAGAAAAAATGGAAGAAATACAACAAATCTAATTGAACTTTCAGACCCAGGCAGCCTATATGGATCACCCACAGACTCAGATAATGAAATTTAACAGAGGAAGGCAGGCTAAAGACAAATGGGAATCAAAAAATCAAAAGGAATTCATATCCCTAGTATGGTCACCAATTTTGTTATGGGATTAATCAGTAAATGTGGACATAAATAGATCTCCTTAGATCCACCTAGATATAGAACAAAACATAACAGAATATGATGCTTTCCCTAAGCTCTAACTATTGAGTTTACTGGTTAACAAGCAATATACAACATATTGTTTAAATGTCATTTCCTCTTTCCATTTCCATCCTATCTTCACTCCAGTGCTCCTGTGATATTGGATCTGCAAGGGAACAGAAGACAACCAAAGTGAAAGAAATACAATGGACTCAAAAAGAACATATGTATGTGATCAAGGAATCATACAATAAAACAAGACTAGTTTTATGGGAAAGAAACATATTGTTGTATCATATTAAAATGAAAGTGGAGATTACAACCAAAGCCTTGATGTCGCAAGGTCCCCTTTCGATGACCCTTTTCTCCAACACACACACTTGCTCCAACCTCGAATGAAGAATATCCACAATGACTTGATGATCTGAAATGAAGCTCTCAAGTATGAGCTGAAGTAGAATTCCTCATCCAATTCTTAGCCTATTCAACCTTATCCTTTTCCATGAGAGATCCCTATTTATATAATGTGAAAGAGAGATGGTTGAGGATATTAGGATGATCCTACCAAATCATGGAGAAAGGCTCTTTTTGGGAACATGAACACATGTTGTCAATGGATCACTAGGGTGACCAAAATATTGTGTAACAAATATGCAAGTTCAAATTGCATTTTTTACTTTCTTGAATGAAGACGCAAGTTCAAATTGCATTTTTACTTTCTTGAATGAAGATGCAAGTTAAAATTTCATTTTTTACTTTCTTGAATGAATATGCAAGTTCAAATTGCATTTCTTTTATGAGGTTCTTGTTGTATTCTTGTCAGTTTTCTTGGGTATCGTTAATTCTGTTCTATTTCTGAGTCTTCATACTTTTAAGCCCATCTTTGTTGAAAATGGAAGCTATATTGACTTTTGGAGGAATCATAATTGGTATCTCAGTTCATGGCATTGGAGTTAGACATTTGGATTTAAATTTGTTTTTTCTTATTGTTCTGTAAATGAGACATTGACATGAAATGTTCACTTCTTGTGTCTTTTTGTTACAGTGCAAAGCACTATAAGATATTTTAGTTGTGGGAATGATTGCAGTGGAAATTTTCCCCGTGTTTCAAGGTTTATTTCTATCTGTTGTACGTGATATTTTGTATATTTTAAAACTATTCTTTCTTCTAGCTTTATAAATGAGGCTTTGACATGAAATATTGATGCTTTTTATTAGTTTCGCTATCAATGCAAAGTGACGGTTACATATTTCAGTGTATCTATTCTGGAAGTTGAGGGAATGACTACAATGAATATATTACCTATGTTTCAAAGTTTGTTTCTATTTGTTGAGTGCTATATTAATGCAGATTCTTCATCGTCAGTGCATTCCTTTTCTTCCAATTTTATATAGGTTGGTGAATGCTTCTTTCTATCTAAAACAAAGACTCTTTCTTGGTGAATATAAAGAGTACAGTTTTCTACCCGCAAGGGTATTAAAGAACTAAATTTAACACAGCTAATATTGCAAAGATAAATCTATCAAGACCTAGCAAAGAACGAAGGAAAATTTTAGAATCTAGCAGCAAAATGGATTGTTGCATTGGAGACATTGCGACCATACATGGAAAAGGTACTTTGGAAGGAAATCGAGTGATGAGTAAGCTGATCAATTAACCATAAGGAATACCACAGACATGGTCGATGGTTGACTAATGGTGCATCGATGTGTGTAGAATTGATTAATTAAAACACATATGTTTAAAGCAACAAAACGCATATCTTTAAAGAAAGCACAAAACACATATATTTACAGTTAATTAAATTTACAGAAATTTACCCGCAACTCCAAGACCCGACCACAGCTCCACAGCTCCAAGACCCGCCAGCAGCTCCGCAACTCCAAGACCCACCTGCAGCTCTGATCGCCCGTCCACCCACCCGCAGTCGGCCAACATAATCAACTAACACAATCATGACAACACTCACACTAACACTATAAACTATCACCAACACTCACACTAACACTATCAACTATCACCGAGAACTCAGAAAAACTATAACAGTCATGATGTGTGGGTAATATATAAACCTCTTTTTGGCCGAAAGAACCTTTTATCTGAAATATCCTTTCGGCTGAAAAGTTCTTTCGACTGAAAAGATATTTCGGCTGAAACATTCTTTTGCCCAAAAGAAATTTTTGACCTGAATATATTTCAATCGAAAAGATGTTACCAGATGAAAAAAATTCGTTCAGCTAAAATTGTACAAAAAAATCAAGGGCATCGTCATGGTACCATTCAATTTGACGTTCAAAGGTTCGACCAAAACATATTTCTGCCAAAAAAATAGAACTTTCGGCCGAAAAAATGTCTTTTGGAATTTTGGAGATCTGATTCTCACGAAAGTGTTACCCACCTTCATGAATTTACCCTCATGTTCTAAACATACACAACTTTCATGGATGCCTCTGCCCACAAAATCATAGGCAGATTCTGATCATGTATTATTTCTTTGGTTTCCTCAATAATGGATTTGTTTTTCCTCTCTGCAACCCCATTCTATTGAGGGTTATAAGGAATGGTGTACTCCCTCTTGATCCCTACTTTAATACATAAATCAGTGAAATCCCTGGAGGTGTACTCTCCTTCATTATCTGATGTCAGCACCTTGATCCTCCTCTTAGTCAAGTTCTCAACCTGAGCTTTAAACTCTTGAAATCTCGCAAGGACTCCATCCTTGGTCTTCAAGAAGTAAATCCACATCTTCCGAGAGTGATCATCGATGAAGATCACATAGTACACATATCCATTCAAGGATGCAATAGTCATGGGTCCACAAAAATCTGTATGTATCAAGTCCAAGATCCCTTTGGATCTATCATAACTACTTGAAAATGACCCCTTGACATTCTTTCCAAGAGCACAACCTTTGCAAACTCCATCATGCTCGATATGTATCTCTAGAAGTCCTGTCACCATCTTCCCCAGAGCAGGAAGGGATCTATAATGTAAATGAGCAAGTCTCCTATGCCATAGATCACTGAAGCTGATAGTATCATGTAACAAGGCCTGGACTGGTCGAACAGTCAATCTGTACAAATTTTTTTCTCGAACACCAATCACACGGGCAGAATCCATGTGTGAGTTCTTGTGCCATGCAAGGAATTTTTCTTCAGAGAAGTTAACCTTGTAGCCTATATTCTCTATAGCAGAAAAATAGACAAGGTTCATTTTCTTCCTAGGTACATATAATACATCACTTAATTGAAGAGGTATGTAATATTCTAGTTGGAAGGAATAAGTTCCAACTCCCTTCACATTATATTTGGCATTATCTCGAAGTACAACATGTAGACGAGACTCTTTCTCTACAAGGTCTATAATATTTTATCTATATCCAGTCATGTGTTTGGAAGCACCACTGTCAATCAACAAAATATCACTATTAGTAGGAATGGTACCTAAGAGTGTTGAAATGAAGAAGAATGCTTCATATTTTATGTATTCATCTCTCTGATGTGGTTCTGAATCAACATCGATAGTGGATGCATGGTGTCTTCCTTTCTTCTTGGTAGGAAAATATCTCACAATGTGTCCATACTTGTCACATATAAAACATTGAATCTTTGAAATGTCTTTTCTATGTTCATGACCTGAAGTTGCTGAAGTTTTATTGGCTTTGAATGATTTACTGAAAATTATTCTATTTCTTTTGCCTCTCTTTGTATGAGAAGAAAGGGATTGATTTTCATCATGATGGGAGTCTTGTACACCTCTAGCTATAATTCTAGTTTCCTCCTGAGTGCAGTCTGTCCATAGGCGATCAAATAGAGGCAAGTCTTCTCTTCCACTGATACTTTGAATGAATGGTTCCCAATGTCTTGGAAGGGCATTGAGAGTTATCATGACAATTTCTCTATCTGTGATGGTTTCTCTAATGGCACCTAATGATGATTATCTTCCTAGATTTGACATCATTTGCCTTCCATTCAACCTTCTCTTCATTGGTTGTTGTTGTTGGTAGAGTCTTTTCTATCAATCTCAATAGGTCATTCTCTTCCAGAGTGATGTGTAATCTTGACTTCCAGGACCTGAAGTTTCTTGTTCCATCAAGCCTATCTTCCACCAAAGTTTTGTTCCTCATGGCTTGCATATTCTTCACAAACCCTAATGGCTAGGCTAGAAACCTTGGCGTTTTACAAGAGGAGGTATATGGGGGATTTATTGGACTTATGAATACCAAAAACAAACCCTATATATTCAAAGGAACCTCAACAAGCTGCAAAAATACTCCAATGTTCTGCAAAAACCCTAGAAACTGAATTATGTAGAAACCATAGAAACACTGGGGTCGAAAATAGAAACTTCTTCAATTTTTTGACTGAGAGTTGCAGGTGGTGCGTCGAACTAGGTTGTACTTTCCTATGAAAAAATTAGGCCCAACATTAAAGGGGAAAGTGCTAAAACTAGCTTAATAAGGAAAATGGAAGGGGTCGTTTTTGCAGTTGCAGGAAGAAGGTGACGATTAGATTGGAATAACTTGTGCAATGGATCTTCAGGATAACTGCTTTGATACCATGTTGAATTTAATTCTTATCTCAAGCACATGTAGTTTCTTTTCAATTTAGCATGAACTTGAACCATAAAAAATGCAGCAATACAATATACAATAGCTGCAGTTACCAAGATCACAAGAAGAATAACCATGCACAAGAACACAAGAAGTTATTCTACGAAATCCCTTCTCAACCAAGGGAAAAACCCAACAATCCTTTACTATAGAGTCAAGAGAGGATCACCCTTTCACCACAAAGCCTAGTGCAAAAAAGAGGGTTCTCTATGACCAAGAAAACTTATGCCTAAGAGAAGTGCGCACTTTATCCCTACAAGTAGGCATTGAGATAGTGATACAATGAAGAGTGAGTGATCCACAATGGGGATCTAACTCTTATTTATACATGACCTAGAACATCAAATGGATGTGTCTATTGGCACAATAGGGCCGACTTGTACAATTGAATAATATAATTAATATTTACACAATATTAATTATCTTTACATGGTGGGGCCGACTTGTACCCTTCACAATACAAAATTAGGGTTACACAATAATCTTACTCTTAGACAATATAGAAATGATCTCTCACACATCCTCTAGTGCCTTGCCACTAGGGACAAGTCCACATGTGCTCAACCACAAGGCCGTCACCCTCAACAAATCAACTCAACTAAATCCCTAGGATTACTATCTAGAGAGCCATCTCCAGACAACTCAACTAAGTCCATAGGATTCCAACAGGAGACCATATCAAGTCGTCTCAACTCAGTCCATAGGAGCATGACAAGAGACCACACATGTCATCTCAACTTAGTCCAGAGGAGTATAAATCACACATCACATGAGAATTCTCACAGATCGTCTCAACTCAATCAAGAGGAGAATGACCTGGAGAATGTCTCATGAAGCTACAATCATCAACATCAAAGAGGTATGGGAACTAGTGAAACCCCCAAAATATGATATCTTTGCAGCCTCAGTCAAGCCCTAGAGGGGTTATCTCCTTGACTCTTCCTTACGCGACTTCGTGTTTAAGTCATGTGTTAGAGGAGGATTCCAGCTATACTTATATGATAGTTGGATTTGATTCTCCCTATCTAAGACTCTTATGTTTGTTTATCATCCTTGGAGGGTTATCTCTCCAATATTAATCCAAGTCCCTAACCCTAAACTTGTTAATGAACCATAGAAACAAGGTCTAATAAATTTTAAATTTGATGCTCATTTTAGCAATTGTTCTTTAGTCGAAGGATACAAAAGTGAAACTGATGTTGTTTGAGACTCTTGCAAAGATGAAACTTATAAAAAAACTTGCAAAGAAAACTTTACACTAATTCTTCAATGAAAAATAGCTTCAAAAAATAAAAATTCAGGGACCATCTTTCAAACCTTGAAACACAAGTTTTTCCCTTTTTAATGCAAAATGTACAATGCAACTTTTGAGAGAAACAAAAGAAGAAAACAAATGGGTTTATTTGTTCTTTTTCCTTTGAAATTATTTTCAATATGAGAATAAAACTAAATCCTATGCTAATATATTTTTCTTTTTCAAATATGAATCAAAACAATGCAACATAAGGAAAGAGACCTAACTAGCATATGTTGATTAAGGTTGGTTGTCATTGATGTCAACCCTTGAAGAAAGACCCGTAGCACAAATTTTTGGGTAATGGACCCAATAGTGTTTGATGTAAATATGACTCATTATTGTTTTGTCATGGTTGATAAGAAGTAAATATGGATGAACTCCAAAGTATGGTAAAATCCCTCATGGGAAGATGCTTTGTGGAGTAAGAGAACCCATGATTAATTATGGAATAATGAGATGAGGGAAAGTGAATTTGTCAGGGAAAATATCCTAGATGGATATTTCTTGTCATGTCATTTCCAGTGGTATGTGGAACGTCACATAATTCCTCAAGGTTAGAGAGTTATGGCCATGAGAAGTTGGAGACTCCAGGTTTGGGTAGTGGACCCAAGTTTGTTTGATGGATAACGGTATGAGTTATGATATATTTTTAGATAATACTATTCTATATTGATAGTACATGTCATGCCATTTCTGGTGGTATGTAGAATGTCACATAAATCCTCACGGTTTGAGAGTTATGGCCTTACGAAGTTGGAGGACCCTCATATGTCATCTCGAAGCCCCAAAAGGTCAAAGTGGTTTAAGAGATTTTAAAAGGTAAATAATAAAGTGAAGTGATGAGTGTATTATAATTCAAAGTGAATACAAAATAAATTATTTCAATAATAATTTTAATGGAGAAATTAGAAGTGGACCCAA
>ML781309.1:427047-443638 GCA_009831015.1 Picea engelmannii
AAGGAAGTTGGTGCTTCCAATGAATGTAATTCTTCAAGAAATATAAGAAAAAGCATTCTGTGGTTTTCTCCCGATTTGGGTTTCCACGTAAAACACTGGTGTACTGTGCATGTGTGTGATTGTTTATTTATTACTGCTCATTACTGGATAATAATTCTACATTGATATAACATTTGAAGAAAAAGGATTATAATTACGTTATTACTGATTCACTCCCCCTCTCAGTAATCCAACAACATAAAACTAGGTTTTTTTTTTTCCTTTTCTTCTTCTTTCTACCAAAGAAAAACTAAAGAAAAGATACTAAAATAAATAATTTTTGGATTTTTATGAATGAAAAACCAAAGGAAATCAAAAAATAAAAGTATTGAACTCAAATACAAACTGAATTTTCAAAGATGACTACAATAGCAACCGTGAAACTGGCATCCCGAGAACAAGACTAGTCTTAAAGTTATGTTATCCAATGGATAAAAAGGAGAGAAAAAGGGATAAAAAAAGAATCCTTTTGATTTTAAGGCTTTACCAACCTCCTATAGGCCACAAAAGGTTTTGGGACTAAAATCACCAAAAAATCAAAACAAAGCTTAAAAAGAGCTGGGAAAAAAGAAAAATGTCAGTTTTCTAGAGGCATATGTGACTTTCTCCACTGTAGGTCATGTATATAATCTCTTGTACATGCCTTTGATCACTGTAGGGAGCATATATGATATCTTTTATGTTCGTCTTCCTTCTTTAGGTAACATATACACGTCTGTACACTTATGCACTTGTACATGCTTTTTCCTTTATAAAGGTGTGTATGTACACACTTTACTCTTATATAAAAGAAGCATATTTACATGCATGTTGTCAAAGGAAAGAGCATATACACTTGGAAAAAATTGGAAAAATTAGGTCTAAAGACAAAAAATAATGGAAACCAAAAAGAAAATCCAATAATGACTCATAATCATAGAAGTATCAAATACCCTTATTTTTCTTTTAGTTTTATAAACCAAAACTGACTTCTAAGACTACTAAGGACATTGATAGAAACTAAGAAATCCTAGTATTGCATAATCGTAGGTCCTAATTACACCCTCTCTTGTCTAAATAGAAACCTCCACCAGTATATGGGACCATCTATCGCTAACTAAATGAAGTTATGCCTGAAGAGAGACTTTTCCTTCTAAGCTAGGTTAAATCCTAAATGTAGAAGTATTCTAACATGTTAATGCAATCCTATATTATTGAGCAACTAAACTTTTATTCTAACTGTAGCAGAGTCAATTGCAGGTGTATAACTTAATGTGCAAAATGGAAATAGTTCTAATTTTACAGAATCAAATCATCTTGCATACTAGTTTTCATGTAGATGAAGGTAATCATGTTCCTATAATTAAATTCACAATCCATTTATAATTATTCTCTACAAATGGAAATTGGAAAGAACGAAAAATTGAAAACACTTGCAGAAAAAATAAGCAGCAGTGCACCATTAAATAAATGAATCATGAAATTCCTTCCTATTATTCTCCCTAAAGTAAATAATTTGTTTTCAGGAATACGAAACCAACATAGAGATTTCCTACCCATATTTGAGTCTAATAAAGAATTATACAACACCCAATTTCAGCTCTCAAGCCCCCCCTTTATCTTGTTACATTGAACTTCTTTTATACCCGAAGGTCGATTGTTGACCTTCCTAATTACAAGACTTTTTAGTTACTAATGCTACAACTTCCCTACTAATCCCATTCCCTTTACATTTATGATTTTTGAAGCATAGAGAAATCATTACATAATATTCCTTTCTAATATGACTTCCTTAGGAAGGTGAGAAAATCTAAATCTTTGGTGGTGAAGGGATTCCCCCCATGAACATTTGGTCCAAATGATGACCGACTACCAAAAAACCTATTCAATGATCTTAGACATGTCATGATGGTTTAAGAGAACTAGTTGGACGAGAAGGAAAAGAAGGTATTCCCTCCAGTCTTACCCCTTTGCAAACACAAATATCTATCGACCATTTGTTACAGATTATTTTCGTCATCCCTATGATCGTTAATGATGTAAGCCTATCATTTGTCTTTAGAAGGATTAATGGCCCAAATTCCTAAAGAAAGAAGGGAGAAGAACTTTGCCTGAGAGAAGAAATTGTATTTTCCTTTGTAAAAACCCTATTAAGGAAGGTCGTCGCAGGCTACACTATATATAGGGTGAAATGATGCCTAATCTTCACACCCTATTCTAAAGCTATGCTGTGACTTCTCTACAGGCTACACTATACTTAGTGTGTGACGATTTTCTTACGTGGGAAAAATGAGCATCTTCTCGATGCTTCTAGAAGGAGAAGTTTCTATGGTGAGGTGGCCTCTGATCAGTTTGGATCTTACTCACTTTTCTGATTTAGTGGGATCATCCTATCCTCCTCACCTTATTCTCTTCAGCTTATAAAAGGAGAGGAGCTCTCATGGAGAAAGTTAGCTTGGGTTTTGTAGTTTGAATTTTTTGGAGCTTGTATGTTGGCTTTGAGCTTTGCTTTGTCAAGATAGATTGTTGATCTTAGAATCCATGGAGGAGAAGTGTGTTGGAAGCAAGGAACTCTTGGAAGGGAAATTACGACATCAAGGCTTTGGTTGTAATCTCCCTTTCTATTATTTAATACATATTCACTTTTCTTTCCTATATGAATCTTATTTGTCCATATTGTATGATTCCTTGATCACATACATAGTTTCATATCAAGTAGACTTTGTTATTCTTGTCTTGTCTTCCTTTGCATATATTTCTCCATAAGCCTTATGACATAGCTTGGATTGCATTGACAAAGTCAGAAATTCGATATTTAAAAGGTATTTTCTAAATCCATTTCTCATTTGATAATTGAAATCTAAGGAAAGAGTAGTGTATTGTCTTGTTTTGTTCTAGTTTTGTAGTGAAGCTAGGGAGTTCAGTTTATGTCCGCATTTACCGATTAATCCAATAACACCATTGTTTTCATGTCTCACTCCTTATGTGTGGTCAATACTTGGTTATTCGTTTTAATCTATATGGAGCTTAGGTTGGATTGTGTATTATCATCATGTCTCAATATGCATCTTGTGTTCTCTGAGAACATGTGCTATGCTACTTGCGAAAACAAGTCAAGCTCCTTGTTGGTCCAGTGTTGGTCGTTTTAATCTATATGGAACTTAGGTTGGATTGTGTATTATCATCATGTCTCAATATGCATCTTGTGTTCTCTGAGAACATGTGCTATGCTACTTGCGAAAACAAGTCAAGCTCCTTGTTGGTCCAGTGTTGTCAAATCCTGATAGTCCCTCCTAGTGGAAATAGCCAAGAGAATGAATAAACCACTCCCACTACTACGATCATGAAATATTACACTTTATTCATCTCTTTGATAAAAAATGAAGTCTCCCTACCCTTTGCTTCCTTTCATAATATTTTTGGGTGATTTTTCTTGAAGTAAGATGACGAGACTGGAACGCTATTATCGTTGTCTCACTCATATTTTCCTACTCAAAAAGACACTTCCTTCATTAATTATATGGGGTCAATATGATTTATGAGAGTTGGTGATCTACGATTTCTCTTTGACCTATGATCTCTTGCATACCTTTGGTATATTTTTGTTTACTTCCTGTAACATATGTGTCCCATCCACATTTGTGTATAGTCATATTTCTTCGTGTTTCACATGCGGTAATTAGATTTTTCCATTACATATGCTCCTTTAATTGATCTCTCAGAACCTGAAAATTTGTGAATAGTGATTAGTGTGTCTACCACAATAACTAAATTTGTTTAGATTTGTCTTTCGTATATCCAAGATTCACTATACTATATGTAATTCTCTCACACATTAGGGATTTTATGCATGTGAGATGACAGATTGAATGATACACATATCAAGACAGTTATGTAACTTATCACCAGTAGGTAGGTTGGTGGCACATTTACATTGTAAACATGTTTCCGGTAAGACAATGCAAGTTTGTGGGACTTTAACTGATGTCGATGAGTGACGTTACGTATGTTTTGTGGAGAATTCATTTTCTAACTTTGCAGGTTTTGGGGTTTCGAGGTCACATGATTTGATGTGTCAATGCTCTGGCATGAGGGAACCTGGGTGCGATCTTCCACATAGATTCTTCCGCTTAGCTTGCAGGTTGTGGGTTTGTTGGTCAATCTTATTCTTCTTCTAATACTACTTATTATTATTCTACTACTACTACTTATTCTTCTTCTTCTTATTATTATTATTGATTAAAAATTAATTAATAAATAATTTTAAAGTTTGTCTAATTTAATATTATTCAATTATTCAATATTTTTAATAATAATAATAAAGCAGTATTAATTAAATATTGTTAAGCTCTTACAAAATAAACTGGGCATGTGAAAGCATCTTGGAGAATGTGTTGATGGGGAAAAATTCCTAACATCAGTAATAGGGGTTTGACCTGAAAAAGAGACCCAATTAGACTCTTACGCATTTGAGATGGAAAATCCCTCTGAATCAATGGTCAAATTTCTTTTACATGAGCTTTAATATAATGAAAATTTTATTTGAGGCAAACTATAGATGCTCTATTTAATCTATTGTTAAAAATCTAGATAATATAATACTAATCTAAATCTATTTTTTTAATTATAACTATAAAGAGAATGAATATGAAATCTAATGATAAATTTATTTCTAAGAATCTATTTCTTTATTACTAAGAAAATAGATAAAGCAATAACTTGTAATTAAATGAGAGTAGTATTCAATTAAAATTGCTAATTTTAACTCCATATCCATGACAATACAATTTTATAAGAATAAAGACAACAAAATACATACATGATATTCAAGAATAGTCTACAAAACATTGAGAAATCCCTTACAATACATCCCACACTAAAATAGTCACATAATAGCCCCCAACATGTGCAAAACAAGAAACAATCTCCTTTAGGAATCTTGGCCAAGATGGCTTCTTAATATTACTTTCAACAAAAAATAGTTCCAGAAAAGTGAGGGATCAAAAATCCCTTTCATCATTGTTTTCTATCTCATCCATACATTCCAAAATTAGTCAGAATAACTAACTTGAATTTCCTAAATCCTAACTAAATTAAATGTCATTCAATGGACTATGAACAATTTTCCCCTTGTGGTCCTCTTCATATTTCTTCCATGCCTTAAATAAGTTATTACACATTTCACTTTGGGAGAAAACATGTTGATTAAAAGGGGTTCATAGTGTGGAACAAGGTTTAGTGATTTTACTAATGTACTTGTCAAACTTAGGAAATATTTGGTGATTAAAAGAAATATTTTTAGCTAAGTTTGTCATATACATCTTCATATGAACCTTAATTACACAAGATATAATCCTTATATTCATTTTAGTTTGATGAAGGGATTCTTCCAATGTTTTAACAACTTGAGATGGAGGATGAAAGTCATCTAGAGGCCCAAATCAAGGCAATTGACATACATTAGTTAGGTCTTCCATAAGAGTCCACATCCTCAAACACTCAGACCATTATTTTTGCAAGTATCTCCAAGCTTCTTTAACTACTTCTTTCCAACACTTAGACCATTCTTTTTGCAGGTATCTCCAAGCTTGTTCAATGTCCAAAATTTCTTATGGACTTAAAGTGGGATTGTTAGGAGGATTATCTCTGAACATTTCTTATCATTCGCTTGCCATATCAAAGTGCAATTGTACTTGTTACTGATTTTTTTTCCAAGATTGAACCTCTCTATATAATAACAAGAGTTTAATACTTAATTCTGGTAGATATTAGGCTTTCTTATAGAATGTTCCCTTTACTTTTCCAACTTCTTCATGAACCTCAAGAGAACAATCAATGAAATTATATAAATACTCCCTGAGATGCTTTATAATATTTAACTTGATTTTCAAGAAAATCAACTTTATCTTCATATTGCTTTATGTCTCTTTATCCAACTTGAGTTTTATCAAGAGTATAATGTTCCATTGGTAGATTGGTTGCATCTAGGGCCACTAGCCCAATTTGTTTAGCATCCATCACTTCTACCTATGTTGTGTAAACTAATGCATTATCTAAATCAAGTTTTATTTTCCTATGAGTCTATTTAACAACCTTCATTTTACTTTTTTTTGTACATGAACAACTTAATATATATAACTTCATTAATAGGATGGGTTATAGGTGCATCTCCCCAAGTTAAAAAAAAAATCTAACTTGCTTGGAGTGATAACTTTTTCAACAATTGTATCCTTCCCTTTTTCCTTCTTATTGATGTCTATATTATGCTTGGGGGTCTCCAAATCTTGTTCATTTTGTTTAGGCTCATCCATTGGACCTATCTAGTCATCAATATTAACAACTTTAGTTTGAAAAATCTTAGTTTGAACCTAAGTTTCAGTTTGCGTTTACTTTATCCCCTTTTCTTACTCTATTTTATTAGCTTCCTCATCTGCTTTTGCTTGTGCCACAATTATTTCCTTGGATCTATCATCATATTCATCCTTTTCCTTCTTTCTAGAAACTACTTTAGTAGCAATATATCTTTCCTTAGCCTCTTGTTCTTCTTTAGGTTTCCTTTCCATTTCAACCTTATCTTATTCAACTACTAAGTAGTTTCATTACTTCATCAATCAACCTTGGTGTAAGTTTGTAGAATATCAACTCAAAAAATTGGGCCAGGAAACTATCACAAATATTTGCATATGTCTTTTATACTTATTCTCCCACAAATTCTAACTATACACAAGATCAGGAATATCGAAAATGCTCCATGCCCATCCCATGCCCATAAATTAGCACATATGATATCTAACAAATATGGTGCCATATAAAATGTTGGAGGACAATTAGGACCATCTTCCTTTTCTATTTCTAATTATATTTTCATGATATGTGATAGGACTACTACCTAATTGAAAACAACACCTTGTGTGGTCATAATATATATCAATGGGACCCATACCTCTTTGAAATGAATAGAATTCAGTTCTCCATAGAGTTTGCTTACTAAGGAAACATAATATATGTAAGGGACTCTTAGGTTGGTAGTAATGTAAATACCTTCATTCTTGGCTTGAAATGTTTTCCCTTCGGCCCACCAGTTTCTTAATATTTTCTTATCATCCTTGGTTCTATGGAATTATTCTACCCAACCTATGATAATTTATACATCTAGGTCATAAAACGTGTAATACTTTTCAAGTTCCAAATGTTGAAAATATGCAATACATCTTACTTGATCATTCATAATAGTCTTGTTCTCTACATATATGTGGTCAAAAATCCAGCCATAGACCACAAAACATGGGAGAGTTGTTGTTATAGCTACCCAATATGTAAACAAAATCTTTCAATGTTTGGGGAAACATGGTCATCAATATCTCTGTCACATGGGTCATCTAGTGGTATGACATCTGGGTAATCTTCCTCCTTAAGTATTTTGAAAATTTCACCCCAACCAAGGAAATAAGCCAATCCATTGTTAGAAGTTGTATCTTTAAAAAATGGCTTAACAAGCTCTATATATAGTTTTTCAAGTTCTATAATAGGTCTAACATGATCTTTGGGTACTTCATGTTGTGATTTATTTCAAGGAAAAATCCCCTACAGTAGTGCGCTTATTGAAACAACTCTGAAGACCATAAAGAAAGAAAATTCCAAGAGAACACTAAAAAAAGATATTATAATTGAATTCAAAGGAAATAAATAACTATTTGGAGGAGAAGAAGGATTAACTCACCAACAATCCCACGATTGTTTTCATTCCCAATTGTCGGAATGTCCTCGCTATTTTCCAATAGTTCCTTCACAAATTGCAAGAATCTCAAATATACAAGCCTACACAGAGAGGTAGTTATACTAATAACTACCTGTTAGTCCAATGAAATATAACAAAATGATCAAAGAAACTAGTGTTCTACAAAGCATATATGAAATAATTGATAGTAGCATAAAAAGTTGGATAATTGATAATAGCATAAAAGTTGGATAATTTATCCTTCACAAGTACCAAATTGTCGAGACTAGACTCAAGCTTTTGTTCCTTGTTCAGAGGTGACTTGATTATGTCAAGTCACGAAGAAAAATATTGCAAGGCTAACAACTGATGAGAATGCATAATAAATAAACAATAGCAAGTTGAAGCTGGAAATAGGCTCGAATTAACACATAAATGAGGGGGGGGCATGGGGTATTGGCCAGAATAAGAATGAGAAGCAGTTATGTGACTTCAACACAAAGTCATGGTAGGACTAAATAGGGCTCTTGAGACTATGAAATTACTTCAGCATGGGCACAAAAAGATCCTTTATTATAAGCAATTGAACACAGAGGATAACACAAAACTTAATTCACCCATGGCAGGGAAGAGTCTACTCAAACACTGGGAACATGCAAATGAAAAACTTGAGTTAAATTCGAATTAGGATGGTTATTATTAGATGAAAGCGAATCAATAGTGATAATGCTTATGTTGTGAGGAAAATCCATCACACGAAAGAGATCAGACACCACACCATTCATAACATACACATAATCACACCCAAGAAACATGTTTAAGTATAAAGGGCCTAACACCACTAATAGATCAACAAAGACAGTCTTCCCACCTAACATAATAGGAAACTAAGGAAGAATTCCAAAATACTCACTAGGTCTTCTGTTAAAATCCAACAGCTCACTGGTAGTTGACGCAAGCTTGGGAGAGCCCAAATCTTTCCAATTCGAGGAGGATAAAATACTTGCAGAGGCTCTTTCATCTACAATACAATGGAAAATACCTATTTATTTAACTTTAACCATTATATGAAAATGTGTGAAAGAAGTAAGGCAAGGCTCAACATGATCATTCCAATCAAAGTAAACCATCTTAGGAATTGGAGGGAATGTACGTGAAGAGAGTGGAATGCTCCCTTGTCCAGAAGGTATTGAACTAGAAATGCTAAAGACATAATCTAAAGATGAATCACTCCCCAAAAGAAGAGTGGGATCAACCAAATATTTCATTGGTGCAACCACTTCCTCAACCCTTGGTTGAATAGGATGCAAGAAAACATGGTCAACAAATGCATTACCCTCCAAAAGAAGAGTGGGATCAGTCAAATATTTCACCGGGTCAACCACTTCATCAACCACTAGTTGAATCGACTATTGGGAAACCGAAGATGACTCAAAACTAGAAGGGTCATCAGACAAGGACCATGCTCTTCAAACCATATAAATAGCAGGGCACATATGAGTAAGGTCATCTTCTTTGCAAATAATACAAGGGAACTTGGGCTTATGTCCTATTAGTCTAGTTTTCTCAACAATATCATTTCCCCCATCTTGACTTGCAATGGTTGATGGGTTTCCCCGACCATGAATAACGGAAGTTGGTAGCACGTCTTCAACATCACTCACAGAGGTTGTTTACATATCTCCAACATCACTATCAAAGGTTGGTTTCACACTCGCAACATGACTTGTAGTGGCTGGTAGGTTATTCCCAGCATGACTAGCATAGGTTGGCTTCCCACTCCCAACATGACTTGCAATGGTTGGTATGATTTTTCCAACATGACTTGCAGAGGTTGGTGACATTTTTCCAGTATGATTAGAAATTACTAAACTCATTCCCCTTGTTATATCATTACTAATCCCCTAACCACTGGGACATCATATCCTATAGGTCACCTACCCAATTAACTCATTTCTCATCATCTTCCCATTTAGTTTCTAGCCTAATATCTCTTTGGTCAACCTTGTAATTTCTCAAGCCCGCGACCAAAGGGGTTGGTCTCCCTTTCCAGACTTCCAAGTCACGACTAGGTCCTTCTATATTTGTACTTGGGTCATGAATGAGCCTAGAAGCACCCTTTTTTGGATTTGGTTGCAATGGATGAGACCTCTCTCTGATTTCTCGGGGTTTATTATTGAGAAGGCTTCCAGTATAGGCTTGAAGATATTATCCCATTAACCATATGGCCTTATCTCTAAAGACCTATAAGAACCAATCCATTTCCATGGGAAAGGGGAGAAAGAACTAGCAAAGTTACTCTAGTGTTTTGGTGGCAAGGTGTGGCCAAGGAGCTTGGAAGAAAGATATCTCTTCAGTTTACACCTGTAAGTTGTCATATTGCTTACTTGATTAATATAAGATATGATGGATGTTTTCCTCTAAACGATTGTTCATGTAAGTTTGTGTGTTTATTGATAGAAGATTGATATATTTGTAGATCATGACATATTATCAAGCTTAGAAGCATTGTTTGCTCGTATCTTTGTTCATGTATTAGGTATATGAAGAGTCTAAGGGAGATTAGCTCCTACAGGGTACAAAATCCCTACAACATACTAGTGACCATACTGGGGAGATTGCCTCTCATGTGATTTTCTTCCTTATTTACATGATTTCTTTCTAACATTGTTACCCATTAAAATTTCCTGATCTAATTACCATATTTTGTTATGCTTTTTCTCGAGTTCAGTTGAAGAAACCATTATCTTGGATCTGATAGATCTCATCCCAGATCTAAGTTTTTCTTGGTTCCTTTGAGTTGGTAGTGACTTCCCCATCCACACAGAACGACCAAAGCCTCCTCAGTCATGATTTTCCACCTTTGTAGTAGCGACCATCTCTACTCCCAAGCCTACCAGGAGTGACCACAGTCTTCAGTCGCATTGTGTCCCTTTCTAGGTAGCGACCCGGTCGCATTGTCTCCCTCTACAGGGAGTGGTTGAACCCCTAATTTTTCTTTTTGAAGAGTTTATCCTTCAAAAAACTCAGCCAAACCCTTTTGGATTGGTTTCCTTCAACACTCAAGACCTGTGTTAAGAGTGTCTCTTTGATTTTGCGTTAATTTGTTTCTAAATTTATGCAATTATCTTCTTTTCGTGGCCATCTTATGTGACTTATAGGTACCAACAAAACAACTTAATTTAATCCTTTTAGTCCAGCAAAAGGTTATTTATACCTGCCTGAAAATATTTTTTCTTAAAAAGTCTACCATTTTATTATATAATTCTTTCTTTCATAGGTTGAATGTTTTTTGTTTCCCAAATCATTTGAGAACTTTTCAAACTTTCCTTTAGACTTAAAATCTTTTAGTGTGCCTTAAATTTGCATCCTTAGTTTTTTTTTTTCTTCCATCTTTTTCATTCATTTCCGAACATGGTCTATTCAAAGAAAAGGTTGAAGAAGATTTTTTGTTTCCATGTTCATGTAATTTGAAAAAATAAAAGAAACAAAAAAGATTTCATATAGAGTTCTTTAAAATATCATTGAAACAATTTATGCTTGGTTGGGAATCTCATAAATCATATTGTGAGTTTGGTTGAAAAAATTGTCCTTTTGTCTTAGTTGTAATAATATATAGAAATCGATATGCAGTAGGGTGCTTTATTTTATAAAAAGAAAAAATAAAGATACTCTTCTCCCTCTCGTAAATAGGATTCATCAAAAGGAAAATTGTTCAAATTTAACACCTTTGCATCATTTTGGATTCGAGTCTTCTCACATCATAAGTTTCACTTCTATGCAACCTTTTGACTAAAGAACAACCTTAAAAATGAACATGCGCTAATAAAATTAACTAGATTTTTTCTTTTCTAAGAACACCAACAATAGTCTAGGTATAGGGTATTTGGACTAAGATAAGTGGTAAATTGTCCAAGGCCACGAAAAAACCCATAGAATATTAAAGAGTGCTTAAATCCAATTTTTGTATAGGCATAGTTGGGACCCCCCTCTCACACAGGGGTTGCACATGAGGTCACATGCAGCTGGGAAACAAAGATTACCCCTCTGAGGCTTAAATAAATGTATTGCAATGATAGTATATTGGGGATTCTTCTTGAGAATCAGTTGTTTCCATTTGGTCTTGAAACTTCATGAATCTCAAATCCATTCGGGATCCTATGAATCTTTTTCGATCCTCTTATTCTCAGTCCTCTTGAGGAATTTCAGACTTGATATCCTGCCCATACTATCGGACCTAACTGTCAAATGTACTCGCCAGGAGGCTGACTGCAAGTTGGTGACCTTATTTTCCATAATATTTAGGGCTCTTACACAAGGTGATGGTGAAGGGGAGTCTTCGTTGTACCTGCATCAGATGTTGGTCAAACTCACTTGGGCTCCTTGGAGGGAAACCCACAGATAGATCGTCGGGAAGCTTACACCAAGGTGTAAGTCTATTAAGGAAGATGCCAACGTAACTTATCCACCCACTTATCCCTACCTCTTCTCACATGTTCCTACGACGTTGGATTTCATCACCAACTAGTGAGCTCATGGTGAGAATATTTGACTTGTTTGATTGATTTATATATTTTTAGAGCATGCTACTTCCTTTCTTTTCTGGGCTTAAGGACTATCATTGTCAATCTCAATCCCGGCCGATCAAAACTTGTGACGATCTCAAAGGATGTTATGTTTTCTCCGCTACATTACAAACTATTACCTCCAACTCACTTGAATATCACCTTCGAGAGGAAAACCACTATGAAGCTAGAAGTGTCATTACCCCCTTGATTGAACACCCATAAGGAGATAACTTTTGAGAATGTTTTGTACTCCCTACAAATCCACTCTTGAATAACTCTTTAGGTCCCCTCCTTCTTTAGGTAAACTCCTTCAGAGAACCTGAACTTGGTATCAATTACCAATATCTATCTCTTGTACCCTATGAAGACGTCGTGAGTATGGAAACCCAATAGATCAATTTATCAGATAGTTAAAATCACACCACCAAGGGTTTTGGGTCCATCTGACCCTATCCGAACCCCTAAAAAACCCCGCGATATCCTCGCTAGAGTAGATACAATCATAGACTCTGATTTCAAACTCTTGCAACCCGATCATTCACATGCTTCTTCTGCACCCCTCTCCCCCCCATATCTAGTATCTCCCATATATTCCAAACTTTTTTCCCCCAATCCCCCCCCCATCCACTCTACACCATGACTGGCTCATCCAAACATCACCACAACCCGAACATCAACAATGACATATGTATCATATGTTGTCCCCACCATTGTATCTCCACCTTCAAGAAGAGAACCGTTTACACCCCCCTCTGAGGGGAAACCTTTGTTTACCCCATTTTGCTTAGGAGGTGACCCCAACTTCTTTGGACAAAAACCTTCATCGGAAGGATTACCTCTCCAAGGAATCCAACTAGTGGGTTTTTGCAAATAACTATCCATGAGCCATCCTTTCACTAGAGGGAAACCCCTATACCCAGGACAAATGTCCAGTCAACATCCTGTCGGGAAGAAACCCTCAAATTCCAGATCCTTTTTAACAAGGGTATTTCCTACTATTGGGGACCAACATTTATCTGGTTGGGGGAAACCACCCACTGGGGGGAAAGCCCCAGTTTCAGGGCCATATTCTCTCTAGGGGCACCAATCAACCGGGCGGCGACCCCCAGCTACCGGAAAACACCCATCATGGGGCCAAACTATTCCCTCTACCACTAGCCTATTGTATGGCCACCTATTGGCCCTCAACCAAGTTTTGAGGAAACATTGGTCCTGTTTGACCATTTTTGGGACTTTGATAGGCTAGTCAAAAATAGAGCGCCTAGGCGGAGCTGAGATCGCGGGATCTCACCTATTTTGCAGGCTTTTTTGGATTTTTGGGTTTATGTAATGGGTTAATAGATGTCATCCCACGGGTTTACCCATGATTAAGCCTTTTTTTAACGTATAAATAAGTAGCTAAGCGATGTAATAAGTAGTTCAGAGTACTAGTTATTGATCGGCTTAGTGCATGACTAGTTGGCTTTGTGCAAAAGGATGTGAATGTAAAGCTTTGTGATGATAAGAAGTTGTCTTTGTGCCTTGATCTGACTATAGGAAGATGGATCTGCTACTATAGAGTGCATATCACCTGTCCAGTTGCGAATCTAGGCTCTGTGGCTTTGTGCACAGGAGCAGAAGAATGTAAGGAACTTGAAGACTAATAAACAAGAAAGGAAGAATATTGGTGGATGTAGCCCCACACCGGGGTGAACCACATATATCCTGTGTTTTGATGTGCCTGGTGCGATGTTGTTAATGTTGTTTACATGTTTATCTACTTAGCGCACTGATCTTGATGCATGATGGATATATCTATTGATGCTTAGTGCTTTATGTATGATGAATGTGATATAAGGCTATGTGCTAGGTGACTGAAAGTACTTGATCTGGGTTTCTACTACGCTAATTTGTAATTAGGGTTTATTATGCGATGTGAATAAGACTCATCAACTAATAAATATTATTGGCTAAGTGCTCTGTTAAAGTGTTGTAATCACAGATCTGTGTCCCAGCTAGGTTGTCAACACTTGAGTCCTACAACCATCTCTGCCTCTACCTCGGGTGAGACTTCATCTGCTTTGTAGGTGTTGTCGAAAGGGCTGGTATTTAGGGTTTTGTTGGTGCATTGTTGAAGCGTTGAAACCTGGGTTTACCCCTGTGCCAACAAATGGTTATGTTGCTGGGACCTGAAACTGTGATTGTTGGGAACTGAAGAAAAAAAGAAAGCTCTGTGCATAGATTTGTTGCTTTAGTGCACAATATTCTACTTGACTTGTGAGTATCTGTGTTAAGAAAGAAATAAAGAAGTCGATCTGAAGAAAAGAGGTAAGATCTTAAAGCTTTGTGCTCTAGTAAAGGTAGATGAAAAGTTTTTTTTTGGAAGTATGAATCTAGGTATGTTTGATAGATTTTGTCCTAGTTTGAAAACTAGGGCACAACTAGGAGAAAGATTTGATCTGAATAAATTTGATAGAGATAGTGAAAGATATGTTATTCCTATGCATAGAAGGGATTTGTGGACTAACAAGTGGATGCAGGAACCTATAAAGAATTTTTGAAGATTGCAGGTCCACCTTTATGATCCCAGTGCACAATACAGGAAAGGATGGGGATCATTTAAAAGAAAGAGAGGATTGACATTGTGTTATAACTACAGAAGATTGAGACATATTTCTAAGGAATGCCCTGGTATAGGTCCTATTTGTCTCTACTGTAAATCTAGTGGTCACGAAGTTGAGGATTTCCCTAGAATGATTGCTAAAGTTGAAAAGATGAACATGAGACAAGGAAACTATGAAGAAGGTCAAGAGACTAAGGATATGTTAGAGAACTAGATAAAATCAGATATTATGTTATTACAGCTAAAAGAAACATTAAATGATCACAGAGACATCAGTTTACCAGAGATCTTAAAAGAAAAACAACGCATAGTAACAAGAATAGGAGACTTCGACATAGACTGTGTACTAGATGAGGAAACACAAGTGAATATCATGACATAAAGCACTTGGGAAATTTTGGGGAAGCCTACTCTGATGTCTTCTTTGGGAAGAATAGGTTTATTTCAAGGGAATACGATAACCCTATGTGGAAGACTTACTCATGTACCTATGATATCCCATGGAACATCGACTAAAGAAGAATTTGAAGTTATTAAGTTTTTTGAGAGCATCACCCTGTTTGCACTTTTGTTAGGAAACACTTGGATTGAGAAGGACCGGATCAGAAGAAACGCAGAGGAATAAGCCATGGAACAGAAAAAACAAGAATTAAGGGACTTAATAGCTAGAAAACTAGAGCTACTAATACAAGAACAAGAGGATAAGTCGAAGAAACAGGAGGCAAGAGAATTAACTTTCAAAGTTGAAAGAACACAGGAAGACTTGAAGAACATACCTGTGAAAGAAAGAAGTGCATCCACCCCAGAAATAGTAAGAGAAGAGGTATTACTTTTGAACTCTTTGAAAGACCCTCAGCAGTGCGAAGTTACTACGCTAAGGGAAGATAAGAATAATAATGAAAATAGGAATCTAGAGACTCAGATCACATGGAAGAAGGCAGGAAATCTCAGTAAGAATAAATCCAAGTTAGAAAAACTACAGGAAGTTCCAGTAAAGACTTCGCAGGAGACAGGTCCGTAGAATTTGAACCTCGCCAGAATATTAGAACAACACAGAATGGGACTTTGCCATGATGAATCTATATGACTTGTTGGGGTCCTATAATTATAGGCAATTAGATTCTTCGACTGTGGATTTGGCATTTCCCCCGTGATGAAGACTTCTAGCTCGGTTGACCCCCTTTTTTCCCCTCCATCCATTTTGCCTGATCCTCCATCATCCTGTTGCATCCTTCATCCTCCGTTGTGCCTTCACTCCCTTTTCTTTTCGACTCATTGAGTACGCCTCACCCACCTTCCATCCATGAATAAATGGACTTAGGATAATGAACGAATAATGTTAAAGAGTTAGTGACATTCTCTAATACTTGTTAGCCTAACAAAGTTGTTTTGATAGGATAGTTTAAAATGAAATAATTGTTAGACTAACTATTAATTAATTAAGGATTAATTAATTAATTAATAATTAGTTAGTTTAACAAGTAGGTTAGTTTTAGATTAAATAAAACAATTAAAATATATAAAAGATAAAAAATATATAACAAAAAAGTAGTAAAACAAATTTAAAATAAAAAACAAAATATAATAAATATATATTAAAACATTAAATAATATAAAAACAAATTATATAAAACAAAATATTAAAAAATTTAAAACAAACAAAAAATAAACAAAATAAAACATATA
>ML781309.1:443688-463535 GCA_009831015.1 Picea engelmannii
AAAAAACAAAATATAATAAATATATATTAAAACATTAAATAATATAAAAACAAATTATATAAAACAAAATATTAAAAAATTTAAAACAAACAAAAAATAAACAAAATAAAACATATAATAAACAAAACTATATTAAAACAAAATATAGCAAAACAAATTTAAAAAACAAATAAAACAAAAAACAAACATAGAAAACAATAAAACTAAAACTAAAATGAAATAAAATTAAAACTTAAAGAAATACCCTAAGTCCTACCCCCCACACATACCTTCACACATAAATCATAAACCAAATCTACCCTAAGTCTACCCACCCCCCTACCTCAACGCACACATCAAAGCCCATATCATATCAAAACAAATCTACGGCCCTTAAAAATTTCGGACCCCCCCTCACCATCCAGACTTTAACGAGAAGGGGGGGGTCTGGAATGAGGTAGTTTTAAATACCANCCCCCCCCCCCAAATCCGCTTACCACCTTAGTGGGGGTCCGGAATACCACCCAGCATGAAAAAAACCGCTTTTTTAATTTTTCTGTGTTTTTTCGCTTGTTCAGAATGTCTTCGTCCAAGGCCGATTCTGGGCAAATGAAGATGGATTTTAAACATACAAGAGAGGGTTTTTCTCATCATGGGCTGAAGAAAAAAAACCTCTCTCAGTTTTTTCAATGGAGCTACGATCAGGGAGAATCGAAGCCATCTTCGAGGCCCTTTTCCAGATTTCTTCTTTTCTGTTACAGTCCTGATTTTGCGGGAGCTGTTACGGCGAGCTGGGGATGAATTTTGCAAAACCGAAGGAGGTTTTTGTCCATCACATGCCCATATCCAATAAAATCCTTCATTTTTTTCCCAAGTGTCATTTTTGAAGAGAAACACATGTCTGTTCGGACCCCTTGTTCACCGAAAACCGGTCCGTCTTTCATGGCAGACAGTTCCAAATTTTGTGGGATCGGTGGCTATTTTTGGCCGAGGCGGTTACAAATAACTCTAGAAACTTGTTGGGGGATCTCCTCTATTTATTTAGAGATGATTTTTTATGTAAGGGTTGTTGATCTCATGCCCAGGAAGGCTATTCTCTGTAACATTTGTCTAATTCACTAGGAATACAAAGGGACTTTTTCACAGGATTCCTGTATGTCGATGATTGGTGAAGTTTTTCTTGCTTTGTCGAATGTGATTCTAATCTGTCTTCATTATGTTTTTCTCTTTCTAATTTTCAAAAGGAGATTTAACACAGAATTTATCCTTGATACTCTGTGCAGTGCTTTTGAGAATCTTAATGTGTTCCTCTGATACTACAATGAAGAAATTCTTGAATGCTTTTTTGTTGTAGTTGATTATCTCGTTTGTTCCTCTATTACATCATTTTATTTTTAAAGGATCCAACATCTACATTACCTTTCCCTGTGGAGATACCTTATAGACCTATGTTCAATTTCAAACATGTCACAGACCCCATAGCCCAATGGTCTTCTTTTGCTATCTCAACCAGAAAACCCCAAGAACATAACCCTATTCTGCATAGCTAGCATAATATCCTATTCCAACCAAGCTATATCAGACAGAGAGATCCCTCTCTGAGTCTTGGAGGGATAGATCCAAGACTCGAATTGGTTTTGATGTTTCCTCTGTGACTGCCATCATAGCCTTAGGCAAATTACAGAGTGCTAACATGACCATTGGAGGCACCCCAACCATTACAAGGATGCTTCGAAATGGTCAGAAACATAGTTATTGATGGAAAGACTATCGTTGGACCGTTGGGACCACGCCACAATGGACTAATCCGTATTGATTGAGGCATTCCAACCCGTTGGAGGAATCCATTACCACGTTGCTTATTTAACCTGTCGGATGCTGCGCCGTGACCACTTTTTTCCACTTGTGATTATCCGAGCTAATAGAGAATCGATTGCATATCGTGTTGTGCCTTTGAGACCTCACCATCTATTTGATTACCTTGTTTGTCTGTTTGCCTACCCAATCCCCTTGATTACAAGTGTGAATGTCGGGTGAACAAAGCACGTTATAAATGTCTGTGGAGGATATTCTCGTCGATCTCATGGCTGAGAAAGTCATGTCTGTAGGAATATAGGCATCATCGAATGGTAGATTGCAAGCATTTCCCTCGACTGGAAGTCGATCTAGCCGAACCGCGATTGAGAAACGAAGCAAGAAACGCGATGACCTGGCTAACTTGAAGCATATCCCGTCGATCTTTCCAGACTATATACTACCTTTGGTTGGTACAATTAGTCGTGATAGTGTCCTGCGTGACTTTGAGTACATGCAGATCATTGCATACCTCTCGAAGGGGATACGTGCATTTAGACCCCAGTTGGGACTGATCCCAGCTCTCAAGATCAACAAATTCAACCTCGGTGACAGGAAGAACTACGCGATGCTTGCGCTGCACAGGTAACGGATGAAGACAACTAGGAAGAATCCCAAGATAGTCCCCCAGCTGTGGATTATGGAGATCGTGTGATCAACGATCTTGAGCATGATGAATATCCCACACTTCGGTCGACATCAGGAGGCTAACGCTTGTGTTAAAGTCCTCCTTTCATGCTATAATGGAGGTTATATTTGGTTAGATAGACGCATCACTATGGATCTGGTGTTGATCCACCTGATCACTGGATTGAGCATGCAGGGGTCAGACCCTCAACAGTTCTACCCATGGAAAATGTCAGATCGCTCTCTGTCACAACGCATCAAGGAAGACTATGGTGATGTAGAGAAGGGGAAGTGAGACTACAAGGTATCCTCCAACCAAGATGGCGTAGTGCACCTCGCTTGTCAACTGATCGCTGGCAAGCGTGTTAGAAAGAATCGCCTGACATAAGTCTCGAGGTTCGTTGTGGACCTCGTAGGGAAGTGTGTAGAAGGAATGCAGATGAATTGGATGAGTTACCTCATAAACGAACTGGAAAAGGATTTTCATGAAGCGCAATATCAGGGATATGAGTTTCATTTTAGTTAGCTATCAGTATTGATCACATTTGTCGCCTAGCAAATGATGGAAGGAGCATCCTTCCCAGAAGTTGAGCCCTCAGAACAATTGGCCGCAAGGTTCTCCACCTTTTGGTACACAAATGACATGGCTAAGCAGTGGCAGTCGAATTATTTCTTCCATGCTTACTACCTACAGCTGAAGTGTGCCATCAAATCATTCCCTCGAATGACATTGAACACACTGCACACGTACAAGCCTATAGAGAAGTTCTACGTAGACCGACACTTCATCTACATCACTGAGTATTATTATAATTTGACCAATGAAGACATGGAAGAGATCACTAATGAAAGGCTAGTAGAGTACCTTGTATCGGTCGGAGATGCATAACTCTCCAACCCTGACATCATAGGAAGTTCGTTGGTCACCTGGGTCGAACATGATGGAAATAAGAAGAAAAGGAAAAAGGAAGAGGTCCAAGAAACTGATGAGGAGGAAAACACCTCGGAGGAAAGTAGGCATGATTCACCCGCAGGAGGAGGAAGAGACGAAGTGAACCAAGAAGAAGGAGGGGAAGAAGGAGAAAAACAAGGCAAGGGTGAAGCTACACCGTCAAAGGATCCCTTCACTACAACAAAAACATCGCATAAGAGGAAGGCTTTCTTGGAGAAACCTTCGGCAAGAAGGAAGGCCCATGCGAATAAGTCTCAGTCGAAGAATGTGCTGACAGTGGACGACATTAATCTTATCATTGAAACCGTAGAAGATGCTTTAGAGGATATCTTGCAATGACATGGAGTGAAGCAGGAGACATTGTATGAATAAATAGAGAAGGAGATCAAGGACATACAACAAGTTATCCATTCGAGCCTTGCAGTACCTACTGTGCCTTCTTCAGTGAAAAATGTAGAATTGGGGGATGATCCAACCCAATTACGACGATTAGCAGATGCAACAGAGGCTCGACTTCATTGATTCCAAGAAGAAAAGGAGCAGGATACAGAAGTTTTGAAGCAAGAAAAGGAGGAGGCCTTAGATGAAATGAGGGCGATGTTCGAGGAAGACACAGAGAAAATCTAGAAATAAAAATACCAACTGATCGCAGAGAAGATTGGGGTCAAAGAGGCAGTGACTAAAGATCTTCGCTCTATGTTGGGCTTGGCACTGGAGGAAGAAGAGTTGACCAAGATTCAAGTGTGGAAGCTTGCTGAGGCCATTCAACAGCTTCAAGAAAGAGTAGCATAGTTAGAACTTCAAGCAGTGTCGAGCACCTTGCAAGAGGTGCACGACCAGAGGGAAGAAGCTTCCAAGAACGCAGTAGGAAGGATCAGGGCACTCGCCTCAGAGTGTAAGCAATAAAGTGTTTGAAGTGTGCAGACCTATGAATGCCTTGTAGAATATCCAGAGCTGAGGAAATTGGAAGAACAACTCTAGGAGGTGCAACAACAAGAATCCACCGTGTAGGCACAAATGAAGCTACTTACTGCAGTTGAGAAGATGAAGATATTGTAGGAGTATCGTATAGTCTAGCAACAAATTACTGTTATCCAGAGAAAAGTCATGGAAGTGACACAGAGACTCCAGCTGGAGCAGGACGAAGCTTGAAATTTTTTTGAAGAGATTGAAGGACAAGGATCATAGCTGGAACAAGTGATTATGGCAGTGGAACAACGCCTGGAAGGGCCTATTACAGAACAAGTAATTCAGGAGTTCGTCGAGCAGGAGGCTCTAGCGAAGCAGCAAGTTGAGGTAGCTTGAGCTAAGCTCAAGGCCTTCGAAGTAGTTTTTCTCAGATCTGAGTGACTTGGGACGAGTCATAGGTGAGTGTTGGGGGCCTGTTGGCCCTCAACCAAGTTTTGAGTAAACATTGGTCATGTTTGACCATTTTTGGGACTTTGATAGGCTAGTCGAAGATGGAGCACCCAAGTGGAGCTGAGATTGCATGATCTCACCTATTTTGTAGGGTTTTTGGACTTTTAGGGTTTATGTAATGGGTTAAGGGATGTCAACCCATGGGTTTACCCATGATTAGGCCTTTTTGTAATGTATAGATAAGTAGTTAAGCGATTTAATAAGTAGTTTGGAGTACTAGTTATTGATCGGCTCAGTGCATAACTAGTTGGCTTTGTGCAAAAGGATGTCGATGTAAAGCTCTGTGTTGATAAGAAGTTGGATTTTTGCCTTGATATGATTATAGGAAGGTGGATCTGTTGTTGTAGAGAGAAGATCACCTGTACAGTTGTGAAGCTAGGCTCTGTGATTTTGTGCACAGGAGCAGAAGAATGTAAGGAACTTGAAGACTAATAAAGAAGAAAAGAAGAAGATTGGTGGATGTAGCGCCACACTGGGGTGAACCATGTATATCATGTGTTTTGATGTGCTTGGTGCAATGTTGTTCATGTTGTTTATATGTTTATCTTCTTAGTGCACTAATCTTGATGCATGATGGATAGATCTATTGATGCTTAGTGCTTTATATATGATGAATGTGATCTAAGGCTATGTTCTAGGTGACTGAAAGTACTTGATTTGGGTTGCTACTGCACTGATCTGTAATTAGGGTTTACTCTACGATGTGAATGAGACTAATGAACTAATGAATATTATTGGCTATGTGCTCTGTTAAAGTGTTGTAATCACAGATTTGTGTCCCATCTATGTTGTAGACATCTGATTCCTACAACCCCCCTGCCTCTACCTCGGGTGAGACTTCATCTGTTTCACAGGTGTTTCTGAAAGGGCCGATAGTTAGGGTTTTGTTGGTACGATGTTGAAGCATTGAACCCTGGGTCCGCCCCTCTGCCAACACCACCCATACCCAAGAATAGCTAAAAATGTATGGAACCAACATCCACAAATAGAAGGATCCCCTAGAGGGCGACCCCATGATGGAAGACCTCCTGGTAGACCTCCTAAAGGACCACCATATGGTGGAGGACCGCCTTATGGTGGAGGGCCTCCTGGAGGACCGCCTTATGGAGGAGGAACCCCCTATGGAGGATGACCTCATGGGGGGCCACCTTACAGAGGAGGAACTCCAGAATAGCACCCATGTGGAGGAGGAACACATAACCCACCTCCACAAGTCAATAAACAACTTCCATTTTTGGCAACTTTAGATTTTCCCGATCTTTCAAGATTGACTAATGATCCCATACGACATTCCCCTTTCTGGCCCCCCATTCCTACCAAAATCCCTTATGATATTCCAAAGTTCGATGGAAAGGATGGAGAAGATCGAAACAATGATCTAGGTGGATATTGGTGGCCACCCACCCATTCCACTGGCTCGAAAAACAATTTTCCACCTTGGCAATTTTTCGACAATGTTTCAGGTTCCAAACTTTCGGGCCCATTTTGAGGCCCTAAACAACGTTTTTTTCGGTATTTGGGGCCTAGGTAACTATCAAAGGTAGCTAGTCAAATTTTTTTTCTCAGTTAGACCTTTCCAACGGGTTATCGTGCGCCTAAAATGGAGATCATATGAAAAAGTTACAACCACAGGAAGTTGATGTACTAACTTACCCAAACGGGGCCCACATAACGTTTGGTGCTTCATATCCTAGGGTTAGGTTTTTGGGTGTATGGGGATTTTGACATTCTTGTTTATTGTAAAAGGCCTTCAGAGCCTCATTGTAACCATATTCTTGCGAATGAACACATCCATCACATCTCTTCTCAAAGATAAGCTGCCACCATTCTAGCAAGCTTGTTTTCCGCTGCATTTTACAGTTTCAGCTTATTTCCTTATTAAATAGAAAACCAGTCTTATTGCATCTCTATTATTTTGTGTTAAGCATATTTTAATAATCTGTATTCATTTCATTATTCTCATAAAATCCTGATCAGTGGTATCATAGAGGTTTGCTCCTTGTCATCTTAATTCATGTCCCCAATGAGGTCAGGGTACAAAGAATTTGGTCTTGAGCTTGTTTATCTTGAGGAAAAAAGATCTCGCACGCCCAAGTGACCTCTCATGGCAAGAGACAATAAATATGATGGGACAGGAGATCCTTTCAAAATATTTCTTGAGGAATCCCTCACACAATAGAGGAACGAGATGATGGATAGTTTCGTACAAATCCTTCGGCGACTACCAACAGGGGACACATCTTTCTCGAGCGGAGGTGCTGCCCCCTTCAAGGTACAAATTAACTGCAATATTCCTACACTTGAAGTTCAGATAGACACACATGTTGTATACAAGTGGTTGAATCTACTAGAAGGGTATTTTTTTGTCCATAATTTTTTGAATAGAGAAAAGATTACTTTTGCGCTCCTCAAATTCATTCCCCATGTCAAAGACTGGTGGGAAGCTTTCTATGAGCAAAAGGAAATAGATGAACCCTCATTATTTACAGTCACAACCACCTGGGAATCCTTCAGTTATTCTATTAAGGAACAATACTACCCTATTGGATGTTATGACGACTTGTATACCAAATGGAATACACTGCGACAAGAAAGAGACCAAGCAGTGCCATAGTTCACAAATATCTTCCATACCTTGCGCACCAAGATGGGTATAAAATATTCAGGGTGACATCTAGTGGTCAAGTATCACAGTGCTCTACATAGATACATCCAGACCTAAATGTAATTTCTATACATCTCATCCTTGGGTGTGGCCTACCGATATGCCATCAAAATCAAGCAGAAGCTCAAACAAAAGACGCAGCAATTTGGGCCTGGGAACCCCGCACAACAAAATTTAGGAAAGGGTAGATCCAACCTACAGAATACAGGGCAGAGAAAATATGGAAAGTATCAGGACAACCAGTTCAAGTTGAAAGCAAAGAAAGACATTGAAAAGACAAAGAAAGATACCGTGAAGTGGTGAGACTTCCATAAGAGCCCTTGGCATAACACTACTGACTACCACTCAAAGCAGTTACCAATGGATGAAGTGAAAGCCTTTGAATCATATGCGGGTTCTGAATCTGAGTCAGAACCAAAAAGGGGAAGAGGGATCATTGACGTAGAACCCAGTGCCACTGTTTCTACCACCAAGATCCAGTCGGGTGAACCAGATGAGCCAGCAGAAGAAAAGTTCCTCAACCATTCACAGATGTGGGTAAAAGACACCTTTCTACACTTCATCATTGATAGATGTATCTAGAATAACCTCATCTCAGCAGAGGTCATCAAGCGGTTGGCCTTGCTGACAATGTTGCACCCACAACCCTACTCCATTGGATGGCTCCACCAAGGAAGCGATCTCCACGTTAGCCAATAGTTTCAACTGTCATATGACATCAAGCCCTTCAAAGATGAGGAATTGTGTGATGTTGCTCCTCTTTAAGTTTGTAATGTTATTTTAGGACAACCTTATTTATGGAAAATTCATGCTATATGTGAGTCTAGGCCTCGTAGTGTTAGTATTACTTTGAATAGGAAATTGTACAGAATACTCGAGGCAGTCCCTCCTAGTGTTATCTCCTTGATCTCTGCCAAACAATGCAGGAAGGTCATCTCTCAGACTGAGAAATTTTTCTTCTTTGTGATTTGATCTCGGAGTGAGCGAAAGATCACAGCCACATCCAGGGCCTCTGCAGTCTATCTCTCCACACAACAAAAGCAAGTGGATAAGGTCATGGAAGAATACTTAAATATCTTCTCCTCTCCTATCGGGGTACCTTTGCACTGCCAAGTCAAGCATCCCATAGATATGACCCCAGGCGCACCACTACCTAATGGGCCAGTCTATCACTGCTCTCCGTTAGAAAATGATGAGATCAAGAGGTAGATCCAAGAACTGCTCCACAAGGGGCACATGTGTCCCATATCATCACCTTGTGGGAGCCCAATCATGCTGGTGTAGAAGAAAGACAGGACTTGAATAAAATCACAATTCGAAATCGGTACCCGATTCCCCGAATCGATGACCTCCTTGATAATCTCACAGGGGCCAAATACTTCAGTAAGATTGATATGAAGTCTAGCTACCAATAGGTCCCAATAGAACAGACAGATGTATGGAAGACTGCCTTTAATTCAGAAGAAGGTCTTTTTGAATGGCTGGTCATGCCCTTTGGTTTGACAAATTCTCCAGCAAATTTTATGAGGATGATGGACGATATCCTACGACCTTTAACCAATACTTTTGTAGTGGTTTATCTGGATGACATCCTGAGGTAGACCCCCCCTTAATGCTCCCTGGGGGTTGTGTGACCTCCCGGTCAAGGATCTTCAAATTTATTAGTTGGATCAGCTCTTCGAGCCCCTCATGGAACCCAAAATCACCTTCATAGGTCCCTTTATCTCCTAAAACTCAGGTCATGTGAAACACGTGGGCTCTTGTTAAGCCCCTGCTCCCTAAATTGTAAATTTGAATAACAATGAGCACTAGTTCTCTGTTCTAGGCCCTTTCCCGCATGCGACCAAGAATATGACCTGGGGCTTAATATCCTCAATGTTTTCGAGTTTCAAGCTTCGACCCTTTTTGACAATGACTTCATCGTTTCTGCAAAAACACGGACCCCAAATTTTCTCGGATGATCAACAATCCTTATCTCTCCCACAACCAACGACTGAGATTCACTTCGAATTTTGATGTTCGAGCGTTTTGAACACTCTGATACCTTTCTCTCCCAAAATTCTCTTCCCTTGAAGCCTCATATTGAACGCCACGTGCTCCTCCCCCTTTCTCACTCTTCCACAACAACAAGTCTCTGAAATTATTTCCTCTGGGACATGGGGTATCTTGCCACATGTCTACCCCTTTGGATGGCTCAGATAAGTTCCTTCCTTCGAGCCTTTGGAGAATCTCACTCCACACTACACACTTCTCCCCCGAGTGTTCAACCCCTAGTTCTTTGGATTTGTTGCCACCTATCCTGCCTCGGATCAATGGCTCACAACACGTCGGGCCTCCAGGCTTTGGAGGTTTCTGATACACCACACCGTGCCTTTCTTGGAACGTCTATCTTCTGGACTGTGCCTTATCTACCACCATGTATACCTTAAGTCGATGGCTACGATGTGCTCTGATTTTCAGAGCTTCGGTAAACTTACAACCCTTAGCACCTGATTGTTCCCGAATGGTCAGTCCTTCGAACCACCTTAATCCATAGACATGTTGGTTCACCAATGAATGACCCCAATTCAAATTCGAGCCTCAGGACTTTGGAATTCCTCGCTCCTTTGTGATTCAAAATATCAAATACACAAAGTCCAAAGGACTTCCACTGTTATCCCGCATGCAAGTTCTCCTGATCTAACGAATGTTGTAGCCTACACTGAGATCCAACGATGGGGACCTGGTTCCCTCTATGTGCACTCCTCATCCAACTGGACTCCTAACCAATGGTCCATATCATTCCATGCCACCGATCCAACGGTTCCTATAGATTCTCCTCCATGCTACTGCATGCTCTTCTCGAACTTGGGATGTTTTAAAATACTCAAAGGCTACAACCTTTGAACCTCCCTTTGCAAGCACGATCACTAAGTCACTACGTTGGCATTCTTGGGAACGTTGTCTCTCATGATCTTGTCTAATTCGAGGTGATTTGAACCTAGAGTTCCTCCTCTAAACACCTCCAATATTTAACACTTAGAAGGTTTTCTAATTCCCTCCTACGCAACTCTTGTAGCCACTATCTCTTCTGAGCTTTGGGATTCGAAGGTTTTTGAATCCTAGTGCACTTATTGCACAATTTCTTTAGGTTGAATTCTGGTATGGATTTTCCTACATGCTCTCCTTGCACCCACCTTCCTTAGGAATACTTCAACACTCCTCTTGGTGTCAGCCCTGTGCTCTCCTTGCACGAGTCTTTCTCAGTGAAATTATACTAGAACAAGAATCTGTTTACAGCTTTCACCACTCTGTGCACTCATTTCATGGTCTCTCCTGAGCTTGACTATAGATCGAAACTCTTAAAGGATCATGGCCCTTCTTCTCCTTTAAAAGTATCCTTCATGCCCTGTTGGCAACCTCCCACTCAACGCACTCCTTGCATAACTCTTCTCCAGAGTGTTCAGTAACTTTGGTATATCTCCTTCAGAGTATTCAGAAACTCTGATGTGCAGTCCTAGCACAACTTTCCCTTCTGAGCATCAAAATGGTTATGGTGTGCCCTCTTAGCATGCTCTTCTTTGAACTCGCCACAGAATTCAAGTGCACTCCTTGCACTGACTTCACAAAGTTTTCAATCACTCTGGTGTGCACTCCTTGCACAAGCCTAAGATCCCAGAACTACTCAGAAATCCACAGATAGGAAATTCTATCGAATTCCTGCGAAAGGAACATACATGCATCTAACAACATACATAATTAAACACAGAGAACATTCAGAAAATAACCATTCATCACACATAAAAATGCAGACACCTCATATGCAGGAAAAAATGCTTTTGTATTATATCTGAATGTTTATGTACAAATATTTACAAAGGATGGACTACAATAGAGTCTTCAACATTTGTCTTTTCCTCTCTTGAGCTTTCTAATGCTCTCTCCCCCTACTACCAACTCTCTCCCTCATGAATTTTGATACATTGATCTTTTTTCAAAATAGGGGCTCATCAAGCCTTCCTCACCTACCTACTCTCATTAATTACATTGAATGAACATCAATATATTTGATCTGAGGCTAGGATCAAGATCTGTACAACTCAGGCCTATTAAAGGCAACCTTATCTCCAGCCTGTACAAAGGCAATAGCTCATCTCTCCAGCCTAACAACATTCAATTGTAGTAACTTCACATTTAAAATTTAAAATTCATGGAAAAATGAGAGGATTGGCGCCTCTCCCTTCCTTGAATGCGCGTTGATGAGATGGAATGATGGCGCACTGCTGAGGTGGAGCGATGCTCCTACATCATACTCCACTGCTATGAAAATCATGGGCTCTTTCTCATAATCTCCTGCTCATGAGCTCCTCTGCTCTACTTTGAAATCCCCCTGGATACCAAACTCTCCTTTGGATTTGTCCTCCTACTCCTCTGTTTTTTTGCTACTATTGCTTCTGCCTTCCTGCTCTTGCAGGCTTCCTTCTGCTCAGCTTCTTCCTGCTAGTAGTTTCTTGTGCTAACCTTAACATCATCTCTCTTACCTCCTCTATGACTTCTTCCAGCCGATATGTTGGCTGGATTTTCCTTTGTAGTTTTCTCGGATGCAACTCCATGTGATGACCTATGGGAATATCAACCTGATCTCCCACTCCATTTTTTTCTCCATTTCCTATGGCACTAGCTTTCCACCCTGTTGCAAACTCCATTTATGCAGTCTCATCACTGAGTTGTTTCTCAACTTCCTCCTTTGACATATTAGCTTCTTTTAGCTCCTCTTGTGCTGGTTCAACTCCATCTTCCTCCAACTGCTCCCCAGCCTGGTATTCTCCTCCACTTGTTTCCAACTTAGCCCATTGGATGTGCATGCTTTCACTATCACCCTTCTCTCCAGGGCTTCCAGTTCTTCACATAGATAAGCAAAGTCTGGTTTGTCTACTTCCTCTTCTACTGCAGAGTCCAATGCTGCAGTCATCTCCTATTAGGTTCTTGGTTGAAATTTCTAATCCAGTCCTATGAATGATATTCTTCTTCTATTGGGGCAAATGTCAGTATTTTCTCCTTCTCCTCCATGAAATTCACACCTGGATATATTTCTGTTGCATCAACAACACCTATGCTAGCCTCTGCTTGGCTAGTTGGCAGGATAATCTAAATTCCCTCGATGATCAGAACACTCCTCTGATCCTCCTCCTTTGTGATGAAAGTATTTAACTTCTCATCATATTCATTCAGATGGTCTGCAACTCCACATGAATATTCATATGAATGAGGCCTTTCCTTTTTCTCCCTTTCACCTATCAGCACTCCTTGTTGATTTGAACTCTTAGCTGAGTTCCTCTATTCTCCCTTGCCCACCTAGAAATATGGGATTTCTCTTTTTCCCTCCTGGAAATCTATGAGATCAATTGATCTCATCTCATTTCCCACCTGACAATTTGAATTTTTATCACTGCCCTCCCGATAGTTCACGATATCTCTGCTTGATCTCCTTTCCTCATCACTGAGGTTTTTTTCAACTTCTGGTTCACAGATGTAAACCACTCTCTCCTTTGTGTCACTTAGGTTTTCATCATGCCTTGGCCACCTCCTCAACAATTGTTGTTGTCTTCTATCCAACAAATTTTTAACATGCCACTTTGTTTTTCTCTTCAAGGGCCACTCATACCTCTAACGCACCTTTGCCTCTCGCTGCATCTTCAATGCTAGCCTCTCCATCTCTGCTCTTATCTCACTGATCTCCTTGTGAATTTATTCTTTACATTTCTACTTGTGGTCTTCTCCTCGACCACACTTATGGCCTTCAGTAGCCATCTTCTCTGCCTTCATCCTTCCTGGTTGTCTACCATTTGCTACACATCTTGCAACAATATTTTCAAAGCATCAATACTATATCTCCCTTCACCTGTTGTCTACAGGTGAACTTTAGGTTATGATACCATTTTATGTTATCAGACCATGTCTATTCACCTTCTCACATTTTCCTACAATATGCAGACAAAATTCTGCTTTGATACCACTTGATGGTATAAGACTATCTCCTTTATCTCTTCTGCCTACAGAAATCAATTCTGTAGCTATGATACCACTTGATGTAGACCCCCCGCCTACTCTCCCTGGGGGATAGGCGACCTCTCGGTCAAGGATCTTCAAATTTCTAAGCTGGATCAGCTCTTCGGGCCCCTACTGGAACCCAAAATTACCTTACACAACTCCATTTGTCTCCTAAGGTGTAGGTCCTGTGAGACCCACAGGCTCCTGTTAAGCCCCTGCTCCCTAATTTGGAAATTTGAATAACAACAGGTGCTAGCTCTCTGGGCTAGGCCATTTATCGCATGAGACCTTGGATATGACACGAGGCTTATTGAAGCCTTGGATTGAACACCATGTGCTCCTCCCCCTTTCTCGTGCTTCCACAACACCAAGTCTCCGAAATTATTTCCTCCGGGACACAGGATATCTCGCCACGTGTGTCTATCCCTTTGGATGGCTCAGATAAGTTCCGACCTTCGAGCCTTCAGGGAATCTCACTCCACACTACACACTTCTCCCTCTAGTGTTCGACCCCTGGTGCTTTGGATCTTCTGCCACCTGTCCTACCTTGGACCAATGGCTCACAACACTTTAGGCCTCTAGGATTTGGAGGTTTCTGATACACCACACCCTGACTCTCTTGGAACGTCAATCCTCCAGACTGTGCCTTATCTTCCACTGCGTATACCTTACGTCAATGGCTACGATATGCTTCACTTTTCGAAGCTTCAGGAAAATTGCAACCCGAATGGTCAGTCCTTCGAACCACCTTAATCCACAGACATGTCGGTTCGCCAATGAATGACCCCAATTCGAATTCGGGCCTCAGGACTTTGGTAGTCCCTGCTCCTTTATGCTTCAAACTCCCAAACATGAAAAGTTCGAAGGACTTCCACAATTATCGCTCATGCAACTTCTCCCGATCTAATTATTGTTGTATCCTACACCCAAATCCAATGGTGGGGACCTGGTTCCCTCTGTGTGCACTCCTCCTCCAATTGGACTCCTAACCAATGGTCCAAATCATTCCACAACATTGATCCAATGGTTCATGTAGCTTCTCCTCCACACTAGCGCGCGCTCCTCCCAAACTTGGGATATTTTAAAATACTTAAAGGTTGCAGCCTTTGAACCTCCCTCTGCAAGCTTGACCACTTGGTCACTACGTTGGCATTCTTAGGAACGTTGCCTCTCCTAATCTTGTCTACTTTGAGGTGATTCGAACCTAGAGTGCCTCCTCTGAACACATCCAATATTTAACACTTAGAAGGTTTTCTAAGTCCCTCCTACACAACTCTTGTAGTCGTTATCTCTATGAGCTTTGGGATTTGAATCCTGGTGCACGTCTTGCATAATTTCTTCAGGCTGAAGTCTGGAATGGCTTTCCCCACATTCTCTCCTTACAATCACCTTCCGTAGGAATATTTCAATCCTCCTCTTAGTGTCTGCCCTGTGTGCTCCTTGCACAGGTATTTCTTAGTGAACTTATACTTGAACAAGTATCTATGCACACCTTGCACTACTCTGTGCACTCATTGCATTGTCTCTCCCGAGCTTGACTATAGCTCAAAACTCCTAAAGGACCATGGCCCTTTTTCTCCTTTAAAAGGATCCTTCGTGCCCTCTTGGCAACCTCCCGCTCAATGCACTCCTTGCAGATCTCTTCTCCAAAGTGTTTAGTCACTATGGTATATCTCCTTCAGAGTATTCAGAAACTCTGATGTGCACTCCTGACACAACTTTCCCTTCTGAGCTTCAAAATGGTTCTGGTGTGCCCTCTTGGCATGCTCTTCTCTAAACTCGCCACAGATTTCAAGTGCACTCCTTGCACTAGCTTCACAGAGTTTTCAATCACTCTAGTGTGCACTCCTTGCACAATCCTAAGAGCCCAGAACTAATTAGAAATCCACAGATAGGAAATTCTATCTAATTCCTATGAAAGGAACATACATGCGTCTAACAACATACATAAATAAACACAGAGAACATTCAGAAAATAACCGTTCATCACACATAAAAATGCAGACACCTCATATGCAGGAAAGACTACTTTTGTATTATATATGAATGTTTCTATACAATTATTTACAAAGGCTGGACTGCAACGGAGTCTTCAACACTTCTCTTCTCCTCTCTTGAGCTTTCTAATGCTCTCTCCCCCTACTACCAACTCTCTCCCTCATGAATTTTGATACATTGATCATTTTTCAAAAGAGGGGCTCATCGATCCCTCCTTGCCTACCTACTCATTAATTACATTGAATGAACATCAATATCTCAAATCCGAGGCCAGGCTCAAGATCTATACAAATCACACCTATTAAAGGAAACCTTATCTCCATCATGTACAAAGGCAATAGCTCAGCTCCTCCAACCATAAAACATTCAATTGCATTAACTTCACATTTAAACTTTAAAATTTAGGGCAAAATGAGAGGGTTGGCACATCTCCCCTCCTTGAATGCTCATTGATGAGGTGGAATGATGGCACGCTGCTGAGGTGGAGAGATGGTCCCACATCACATCCTCATCTACAACAAGACTTGGGCGGAACACTTGCAACATATTTAGCAGGTTATGCACACGTTGCGGCAGCACAAACTATATGCAAACTTGGAAAAATGCTCCTTCATCATGGACATGGTCCATTAGTTAGGCTACATCGTTGATCAGCATGGTGTGCATGTGGATCTACCCAAGATCCAGGTTATACGTGATTGGCCATCCCCAACCACACACATTGAACTTCAGAGCTTCTTGGGACTCACCAATTTCTATTGCAGGTTCATGCTGGGATTCTCTCATATTACATGGGCCCTCAGCGAAGTTACCATGGGTAGCGGTAAGGAAAAAATTGTGTGGGGCATGTCCCAACAACAAGCCTTCGATGACATGAAGAAGCATTTGTGGTCATCCCCAGTACTTTCATTACCGGACCTACAACATCCCTTTGAGATCGAAACAGATGCTTCAGAATATGTTGTGGGCATCATTCTCACTCAACACTGCCACCCCATGGAATATCATAGTGAGACACTATCAGATGTTGTTTGTAAGTAACCTACTTACGAAAAATAAATGTACTCCACTGTGCAAGTCTGCCGCCAGTGGAGACATTACATTCTTGGGAAGGAGACAATCATCCACACTGATCACAAACCACTAGAATTCATGCAGACCTAAGGAAAATTGTAGAATGACCACCATTAGAAGTGGTCAACATACTTACAACAGTTACACTTCAACATCAAGTATAAAACAAGAAGTACCAACCAAGTTGTTGACTACCTTAATCGACCTCTAGTCATGGAACTCACCATGGTTCTAGACTCTTGTGGCCACGAGACTTCCAGATGGCCCCACCTTTACGAGACAGACCCTGACTTCTCCACCACCTACCAAATGTTGGGCGCCAACTCAGTGGTCGCTAATTTCCATCTTTAGGATGGGTTGTTGTGTGGTATGGGCCATCTCTACATTCCATCAAGCGAGTGCACAAAGCTGATTTGGGAATCTCACTATATTCGGGTGGCATGACACTTTAGCATCGAAAAGAAAGTGACAGTGTTGCAGAAACATTTCTACTGGGTGAAACTTCGACAGGATGTTTCCAACTATATCAGGTCCTGCACCGCTTGTGCTATTTCCAAACCAACCACTAAGAAACATGGCATGTACACCCCTTTGGATACTCCTAACAGGCCTTGGGAATCCATCTCAATGGACTACATGTCAGGCCTCCTGTCCACCAAGAGGGGAAATGACTGTGTTTTTGTGGTTGTTGATCACTTTTCCAAGATGGAAATTCTAGACACCTACAAGAAGAACATCACAGCAGAAGCCACTGCCAAGCTCTTCTTTGAATGAGTATGGGTACATTTTGGGATCCCACAAACCATTATCTTAGACCATGATAGTCAGTTCCTCGATTCATTCTGGTCGAGCCTCTGGTCACTTCTAGATACCAAGCTCACCAAATCCACTTCCTTCCACCCCTAGATAGAGGGTCAAACTGAGGTCGTCAACCGCATGGTCATACATATCTTGCACATGTATAATTCAGAAAACCCCCTCACATGGGATGAGAGTCTTCCCTATGCCCAACATAGCTACAACCGAGCCCTGCATAGCTCAATTGGCCATAGTCCCTTTCAAGTGGGGTTTGGATTCCAACCATTAGGCCCAATGGATGATGCACTACCCTTGGCGAACACCTCGCCCGACTCATCCCCTGCTCCACTAGAATATGACAAAGACCCTGGTTCATTGAGCATATCCAACACATCCGCCAACAACTTCAGGATATTCTATAGAAGTCTAATACCAAGTACAAGCAACGCCATGATCAACATCGGGTGAGACATAATTTTTAGGTGGGCAACAAATTTTGGTTTCATTTGCAGAAAGAACGCCTTACAGGTCCCCATCAAAATATTCTCCCACTCCATTATGGGTCGTACACCATCACCAAGGCTATGGTTGATAATGCTTTTGAGCTCAACATTCCCCCCTTCCTTGGTCTGCATCCATTCTTCAACGTGGCTATCCTTCAGCCATATTTTCCACCATTATTGGACACCTCAGAAAAAGAAGAGAATTTGACACCAACAGATCTCAACCCAGAGTAATTGACACCAACAGATCATTCAACATCAAAGGATCCATCTTTATCGAGTCGTCAAAGTAGGGTAGCTCCTCCACTAAGGCAAGTGGCTCACCCAAGGCCAAATTCAGTAGACATTTCCTCATCTGATGGGGGAACTCAACGTAATGGAGACCATTTATTTATAAGGAGGGAGGATTGATTTAGGTGGATATCAATGGCCACCCATCTATTCCACTGGCTCAAAAAACAGTTTTCCACCTTGGTAGTTTTTCGGCAGTTTTTCGGGTTCCAAACTTCCGGGGCTGTTTTGAGAACCTAAATGACGTTTTTTTGGGGATTTGGGGCCCAAGTGATTTTTCAAAGCACTAAACTGGGCCAGTTGAAAATTGTTCTTATTGGTTATACATTTCTAATGGGATATCGTGCGCCTAAAATAGAGATCGTATGCAAAAGTTACGACCCCGGGAAGTTGATGTACTAACTTACCCAAACGGGGCCCACATGACTTTCGGCGCTTCATCTCCTAGGGTTAGTTTTTTGGGTGTCTAGGGTTTTTACATTCTTGTTTATTGTAAAAGGCCTTCAGAGCCTCATTGTAACCATCTTCTTGCGAATGAGCACATATGTCACATCTCTTCTCAGAGATAAGCCACCACCATTCCAGCAAGCTTGCTTTCCATTGCATTTTATAGTTTCAGCTTATTTCCTTATTGAATAGAAAACCAATCTTACTGTATATATGTTATTTTGTTTTAAGCATATTTTAGTAATCTGTATTCATTTCATTTTTCTCATAAAATCCGGATCAAACAATCACGTGATGACTTTCCACCTATGGTGTTCTTTGAACTCCTTGATAGATGAGTCCATCCGACTACAAATTTTCTAGCACACTCTTACAAGGGTCATAGCCAAATGGTATATAGAACTATTGTGAAACTCCTTTGACGAATTTAATTCCCTTGCTATGGCATTTTTGATACACTTCCAATTACCGATTAGATATGAAAATGGTATTGTGCTTTTAACATCGTTACTCCAATCGACCTCCACCCATATCTTTGATCACATTCATGAGTAGCGACGTCGGCGACGACTAACTAAAGCCACAATCTCAGACCAACTATTAGTTTATTGGTTTACCAAGTCTCTTTTTCCACCTATCACTCGATATGTCACCATGGGAGGCATTATTACAGAGGAACAATCCATATCTCATGCCCAATATCTAGATTTAATATATTCTCAGTTCAACACGTTATACGACTTGATTCCCCATGCTCCTCGACCATCAAAAAACCCAACCAAACCATCACCTAGACCCCATGCTAATGGTATGATCGATCCTCTTTCTAATGATTCATCTAGTTAGATGATTGGGAAACACAACCCATTAAATAAATCTACCAATCCCAGTTCATATTTCCACACAAGCACTCCAACAAAGCCCCCTGCCAAAACCTCTGAGGTTAATTCAGTGCAATCTACTGCACCCAAAAACTCGTAGTCATCAAGAGGAAAAAATATGGGTAAAAATAATAAGAAAAATAAATATTATTTCAAGCATTCCATCCCCAAGACACAAGAAAATAATATTGAGGGTAAACCTAAATGAAAGGCCAAATATCCCTGCATGATCTACAAAGAGAGTCATTTCACCAAAGATTGTCCTCGTCTCAATGAAATCCATCAATATCTCAAACAAGGCCCATCCTCTTCTACAACTGTAGTGTTAA
>ML781309.1:470724-513909 GCA_009831015.1 Picea engelmannii
GATTCCTAGTACAACATCAACACCACCCATGGGTATAGAAATCATTGGACTATTCATTACATATTCCCCCATAGTAAGATTGATCTTATTTCATTTTCCTGAGCAATTGATAGTTCCTCCATCTGCAATCATTACTTGAAACTTTGTCGTTGGATATACAAAGCAATTGAGAGCTTTGGATAATTTATAGCGAATGAAATTATGAGTACTGCCAAAATCAATTAGGACTATTACCTTTTTATTTTTGATATATCCTTTGATCTTGAGGGTTTGAGGAGTGCTAATTCCAGCCAATGCATTACATGATATCCTGGGAGTCAACTCTTCAGACGAAATTGCTTCTATGTTTTCATCTTGAGATGGTTCTTGTTCTTGTTCTTGTTCTTGTTCCTGCTCACAATCTATGTAGAATAATTTCTTCTCACCACACTTATATCCCTTATTGTACTTGCTGTCACAATTAAAGCATAAACCTTTTTCTTTTCTTTCCTCCAATTGTTAAGGTGTCAACCTTGTAGGTCGAGGTGTTTTAGAAGGAGCATTATTCTTTCTATAGCTGTTAGGATTGGTCCTTCTAGTAGCCATAGCCATATTTTTACTTTCAACATTTCTTTCCACCCTAAATGCATTCTCCAATGATTTGGGTTCCCAAAGGCGAACCTCATGTTGAATGTTATCCTTTAAAGTTCCTATGAATACATCAATCAAGTGCTCATCTGGAATATATATTACCTTTATATTCAATCTTTGGAAATTCTCAATGTGCTCTGTAACTGAACCCTTTTGCTTGAGATTTATCAATTGGCTAAAGAAGGTATTGATCCTTGTATCCTCATAGTGTGCTATCATTTCTTCCGTGAAAATTGTCCAAGTGATGAGCGAGTTGCGAGAACAAAGCCATCGATACCATACAAACTGATTGGGTTCTAAATATAAAGAAGCAATTCACACCTTTTGTGTATGTGGCACGTTATGTAGATCAAAGAATTGCTCCATATGAAGTATCCATGTGATTGGGTCCTTGCCATAAAACTTCCTCATATCGATCTTAGGAACGTGGTTGGTATTCAACCCAAAGTTGGAGTTTCTCCTTTCTTGATTCATCTTCCTTGTGTCCTCATCATCAATTGCATGGGACACATTTTCACTTTCAGGTGTCATCATCATGAATTTCATGGGACACATTTTCACTTTCAGGTGTCCTCTCTATTAGGAATTTTTTCATTCCTTCCATGATCTCCCTTTTTAAACCATCCATCTTAGTATCCATTATTGCCTCCAATTTAGCTTCAATTGAATCCATCATCCCTTGTAGTTCATCTTTTGTCATTGTCTTCTTTTGTAATTCATTTATTTCCCTACGCATTTATTCACCTTCATAAAGAGTCCAAGTAGGAATTTTTGGAGGTTTATTTGGTGTAGAAGTTCCCTTTCTGGGTGACATGTTGGCCAAGTATCACTTTTGAATGTTGATTTTGAGGTGGTTATGCTAGACAATATTTCTTCTGTTGTATCTCCAAATTTTTGGCCCTTCTGGATACAAAACTTTATTTTTTGTAGTTCTGTGATATTTCTTCTCTGCAATGCCACAGGACTGATCAAAATTGGATGTGCCAAGTGGAATTTACGGTAACTTCCCCACAAATTGTTGTTTTTTGGCCTTTCCAGGAGATATCACTTGTATAGCATGCCCCACATAGAATAATTGATATAAAATTTTGAAACTCGTACCAAAAGTACTACAGACTGTCCACTATCCAATGCAACTAGTCTCACTCAATTTGGATACTCTAGGAATAATTTATTATTATTTTTCCTGGAACACCTTCTTGAGACTAGTCAACAGGACTAGTCAGATACCCTATCTTCCACAGGGTGTATCTACAAATGTAAGATGACCCAGAAGATTAACGTTTTACCATAGATACCTTACTAATTTATGTGAATAGCCTCCGAAGTTTAGGGTCTGAAACATTACAGAAACATTTTATAGGGAAAATTATGCAATGACTCAGTTCAGGATGATTCTAGAACCCTATCTTGCACAGGCTATATATCCAAAATTATAAGGCCTCAGGACTTGGAATTTTAACCCAAGATACCTTAAACTGTCTACTAAATATCCTCCAAGTCGTTCCTTCTGAAACATTGTAGAAAAAACGTTATAGAAAAAATTCCAAGGTGTCTTAGATGTAGTAGTGAAACCCCATGACCTTGAGCTCTGATACCATATGTTAAGAACCAAATATCAATATAGCATAGAAAAACCTCAGAATAAGTACTCAACACCTTTAACAAGAGAGAAATTTAGATAATAAGCCTCTTCAAGGGGGAAACCTCTTTATGCCCACATAAATGTACAATTACAAGATGATTCCAAATGAAAATGTCTCCTTGGTATATATAGGAGACTAGGAGGTATAATTACAACTAATGGACTAGAGCCGACATAAACAAAATAACATTACTAATGTAATATGCCCCAATTAAAGGGTAATGAACCATTATTTAGGGCTTAACAACCCAAGTCTATTGTGACCGATCATGGATCACATTTTTTCATTTTAATTAAGAGAACTCTTCTCCTTACTATACACAAGAAAATGGTTTTTTATGACCCAAGGGGGGCATATGGTCAGGTTGAGTCCATTAAAAGGGTACTCAAAACAATGCTCCAAAGGATGATTGGAAAGAACAAATCCAATTGTAATATAATGTTATTCTCAGCCTTATCAGCATATCAAACCTCTACCAAGACTTCCCCAGGCTTTACACCCTTTCAACTTGTGTATGGATTAGAGGCAGTACTACCCATTGAATGTGAAATTCCCTTGCTTAATCTAGTTGTTGAACTCTTTCCCCATACCTCTGCTGAAGAAGAATGAATAATATAATTATCTCTCCTTGATTAGCATCGTCACGAGGCCATCATGGCTAACGAATCACACCAAAAGAGAGTAAAGTCACAATATGATCAGAAAAATTTCCCTTGAACTTTTTCAGAAGGTGACTTCTTGTTGGTCTATGATCAAGACTGTGATAAAATAGGCATAGGAAAATTTGAACCCTTATGGCATGGCCCCTATGTTTTCAAACACACTCTTCAAAAAGGAGCCTATGAGTTAGCTGATTAGGAAGGAAATATTCTCCCGGAGCCCTGTAACAGGCTCTACTTGAAAAAGTACTATGCATAATCCTTGCGCTATCTAGCGCTTTTGTACCATATGTATTATAGTATGATATGGTTTTCTTTGTTTTCTTTTTATGTCATAGTCTTTGTCAATCTTTTTACCCTACTTAATGCTTGATATGTAGATGTTGGAATTCCCCTTACCTTATTATGGATATGCGGATGGAGCTAGTCGCACCTCCCGGAATATCGCTTCCGTTGCCTAGGTGATACTTTCACCCACCAATGAAATAGTCAGCTCTGGGGGAATCTATATAGGACCTGCAACAAACAATGTTGTCGAATACAACGTTTTCATTGAACTTCTAACAAAAGAATCTACTTTGGGCATACATCACCTGATAGTACGCCTAGATTCCAAGCTCATTGTTTCACACCTCGACGCAACCTACTCTATTTGACACCCTATCCTTTTTCAGAAATATTTAAGGGTATGACTCTTGGAACGATCATTTCATTTTATCACTTATGAACATATACCAAGACAATTCAATTCCTCAGTTGATTCACTAGCAAATTTTGTGTTGAATTGGCCTCTACTTCATTAACAAGAATTGTATTAAACAAACATTGTATAAACCATTTCATCACATAAGAAAAAATCACAAAGTCATATGTCCATATATATATAAAGTGTGTGTCCAAAAAATATCCAAAATTGGTATAACATAACAATATTGGGATTTCCTCCCATATGTCCACAATATAAAATGCACCAAAATTCCATCATACTAAAGAACACTAGTCATCCCGAGGAGCCCTATGGTCATTATAACAAATGTCTGCCCGCTCAACCTTTCGCAGAAGGTTCCCAAACTAGTTCCCCACACCTAATATGCTCCTCTACGTACACAAAGGTATATCATCCATATGTGGCACTGCAATTCCCATAGTTAATCGATCGCGGTTCTCTTCAAGATCCTCCAAGAGCTCTCCATCATCTCTCCCACCATGTGGTGCTCTCCCAATCACGAGTTTTTCACCTCACCTAGTCAGTGGAGACATACCTACTGGACGTACTGGCGCACAATATGTCCATCACAAATTATTTTTTATGTTACACACAAAAAACATTATATATCATAAAATCACAAAAACATTAAAAATATAAAACAAAAATATAATGAAAAATGTATCTTTCTTACCAAACTCATCACTAAATCTTCCCCCCTCAGGGAGAACCATATTTGGATCATCACGGTAATCCACAATTTCATATGCATAATCATCTACCGCCATTATCTGGTGATCCCAATATCGAAAAAAATTGGCGTCAAACTGGAATTGTACCCCCCCTCCCCCCACTGAGTCAGGAAAGTAGATTTGTCCATTTCTTCATTGTTGGATATCTATACCCAACATCTACCACCACATCCCATGGTCGTGATGAAGGAACCCACTTGAAAACGAAACATAGAAAAATGGATCCATAACAAAACTGCTTTTGTCGACCCAACCTGTACTTGGTCAACTGGTCCTTCATATTTACCAACACTACAACACACTAGTTATATATTGTAGGGGACAGACTCATCATGACATAATCCACTTCGCTCCTCGAAGCCATGTGCAGCCCAATACTCCCTATCGCTTGTGTAATGGTGAATAACACGATATGTAGGGTCAAGTCCACTACCTGACGAATTGGAATCTTATTGTTTCTCTTCTGTGTACCCGTGTGACAGTAACAGGCTACATAGTAATCCACCTGATCTGCACCACCCCTCTTGCCACCTACCAAGACCACAGTGTCACCATGATGAGACAATCCCATTAGAAAGTAAATATCCTCAATCTCCAAGGTTAATATCTAGTCTCGTACAACAAAGTGTTGTTTATCTGCATCCCACATATCATCCAACCTTTGTAACATGTTGGTTGAGCTCGCATGTTCTGACATAGGAAGAACTTCAGGAACCCACAATTCCTTAAAGTATCTAAAGTGGGTGGATCATCTTATGTAGCATTATCATTCTCTCCACTCCAACATCGTTATCTCACACCTACCACAAACACTATTTTTTTTTTTTTTGAACCCATTCATACACAATACTCATCAAACATTTTTCAATTTTTTTTCAAAAATACACTCGGTTGAGACTTTCCTGAGTAGACAGGGCGACTGGTCGTGACCACTTTGTTCGGTCACGACCTATTTTGGTCAACAGTGAGACCAGCCACGACCATACTGGTCAATCTCCTCTCAACTCTACTATAGTCGTGAGTAATCGTGATTTCCTCCTTCACACAGATCGACCAAACCATTCGGCCGCTCCCCGCAAGGAGGCAAGTCGCGACCTTGCAAACTCACAAATTTCAAGTTCTGCCATTAATAAATAAATGCATAAAACACAAAACTAGAAGATGGATTTTGTAACATGAGGTCCAACCTATTGTTTGTTGTCTGAAAGGTACAATATATGTCATTCCATGCATCGCAATCATTGCTCCAAATTTTCACAAGAAAAGGGATCTCCAAAGTTTCACCAAGGTAAATGGGTAAAATGAGGTAAAATCCCTATTTTTTAACCACTATAGCTTCATCTTAACCCTTTTCACACTATAAAAAAAGCTCTTTTTCTTCATTTTTAGCTATTTATCATTTTATTTTCTCATGGAATCATATTCTAACCTTGTTTTTGTTAGGAACACTATCGACATAAGATATGAAACCATTATATGGAGTTTCTTTTAATATCTTTTTCGACTCCTTAAAACAAGAAAAGATCGCCAATTATGCTTGTCTTTTTACACTCGTATCATGGATTTGAAAAGACATCCACCTGATATAAGTTTACCCCTTTTTCGGGCCAGATGAACTATTTGTGAACAAGGAACACCCTATCCCTTGTGGTTAGGAGAGTTCTCCTTCGCATTGTTTTAAACTTTTTTAGGCCCAGGAGACTAAAATTTACAATAAAAGTACCCCCCTGGAGTCTTCTTTAAGTTTTTCAGACTCTCTAAAATTGAAAACACCGGTGAGCACAAACCTACCTCGGCTCGAGAAAAATCCATAGGTAAGTATATAAATTTTTATTTATGACATTTTCAAACTCTTTATATAAGAAAAGGCCATCGGGTTTTCCTTCTTTCGAATCGTTAAAATTTACATCGAAGGACCCATTCATGGGACCAAAACCCTCCTTCCTCAGGTTCGTTAATAATATGTTGAGGGACTCATCACTAGATGAGCTATAACGAGCATCTTTTATCCTCTTCCAACTCGTAAAACTAGAAAGAGGTAATCACCGATCATGGTGGGGAATTTTTAGAGGGTTTTCCCATCTTGTTGTCTTCATTAACTGGCAGTTGTCCTTACTTTGTGTCTCCCTTGAACAATGCACATGTTTTATCACCTCATAAAACAGTCGAGTTATCCATTTTCTCTCATATGAACACCATTCCCATCATTGTGTCATGTTCCCCTCACTGGTCCATGAACAATTATTATGGTCTTCACTTGAGTTAATGTTGTCGAGTCAAGCCATTTGTCGTGCATAATGTTTCAAGGGAAGTCATGCATATGTCAGTCACCTACCATCCCTTTATGCTTGTTTATCGTCACCATGCTTGTGTCAGTTGTGCTCCACTATTATTATTTTCACACCATCTATCTTTTCTCATTTCACATTGATTGTTGGGGGATACATCAAGGCCCTCCTTCGACGAATTTCATCCTTTCGACTTCAGCGCATTATCTAGGATTGAAATCTAGAAACCCTTCAGTACCATGGAACTTGCAGACATTAGTGGCAGGTCTCCTTGCATTTCAACAATGGTTTTTACATCATTTACTCATCTCTAATGAATCTATGAGTGTTCTACGTCAAATCCTTTATTCACACTTCGTATATTGTACTCCGTATATTGGGTTCCATCATCATCATTAGTGGCTTCCCTCGCGTCTGTTAACGGTATACATTAATGACCAGTAATTAGATAGTTTCTATCATGCTCAAGATCAGTTCATTTATTCTGGTGTTGTAGATTCATACCATTTGGATTAGGGACGAATACCTTGGGAAAGATCACCCTCCTTTTAGATCACATTCTTTACCAAGCTGGGATGGAGAATATTCATGAGTGCTTCAACGATTGCTTAGTTATTGAGTCATCTTACTACTTTTTCTGATGTCACATATATCCACATTTGTACTTGGTCGTGGCTATGTTTTCACTTGCATCTTTCATGGATCCATAGTGTATACTGTAGAAATTTCGATACACTTAATGTATTTCTGTGATTCTCCTGATCTAACAATTTCCGCCACTTGTTAAATATAGAATTGCTTCTACTATTATTCTTGCGGAAGTAATTAAACCATGATCACAACCATAATCACAAAGTAAAATATCAAGAACACACAACATAGAATTTTTAGCGGGAAAGCGTAAAGCTAAAAAACCCCACTATCATATATTATGTATATCATGAATCATGAAACAATATCATACAAAACTCTAATCCAAGAGCTCTCAGTACAATACAATCATTTCACACTGTCATACACAAATCAGCAAATACATGTGCCAATTTCCATGTCCAGACAGCTTGCCTCCTCTGCACAATCTTTGCAATTCGAATTCTCACAATGATCGAATGAATTGCAAATTGCTTAGTTTGCACATGCTCATAACCATATCCACTGCATGTGTGATCAAATCACAACTGATAGCCAAAATGTCCCTTTCACCTGTTATCTCAATTGGGTCTCCACTGGATCTGACATGCATGTAGTTAACCGTGGTGAATCTTCAGTTGCATGTGAGTTCATTGATTAACTGAACTCTCACTAGTGCATGTTTAGTTACAACTAGTACAACTGATCTTAACTCACTTAACTACACTTATAATTCTGTTACAAATCCAACTCACTCAGTTATGAATGAAATAATAGATTAATATTTATTGTCTAATTTAATTAAGGGAAAAGTAAATTAGACACATGTTTCTTATTGACTTTTCAACACTCCCTCTCAACAAGAAAGGGATTATCCTTCACCCCAATCCTATTTCTATGATATTTGAATTTGCTCCTGGTGAGCGCCTTTGTTAGAATGTCAGCATCCTAATCTTTCGTAGGAATGTATTGAAGCAACATGATCTTCCGCTGCACACAATCTTTGAGATGATGATACCGGATATCTATATGCTTAGATCTATCATGAACCACAGGATTAATCGAGAGTTTAATGAAACTATGATTATCACAATAAATCACTTTCGGATCTAAATGAGAACCAAACAAACCAACCAAGATCTTCCTCATCCAGATAGCCTCACATGCAGCTTGACTCGCTACCATGTATTCCGCTTCTACTGAACTAAGGGCCACATATCTCTGTTTCCTGTTGTATCAAGAAACAACTATAGATCCGATACTAAAGATCCCTCCTGATGTGCTATTTCTATCCGTTGGGCTGCCTGCCCAATCTGCGTCTGTGAAGCCATGCAACTTCACCTCATCCATCTGTCTGTACCATAATCCATACTCAGATGTTCCCTTCAGATATCTTAGGACATGCTTACCCGCCTTCCAAAATATTTTGGTAGGCTTAACCATCGCTTGACTTAGCTGGTTAACCGCATAGCAAATGTCTGGTCTCGTGTTCACTAAATACATTAGCGAACCCACTAACTGTCGATAGACAGTAGCATCCACTAATTCTCCAGAAGTATCATCCTCTTTCCTCCAGTTTTCTGGAAGAGGAGTATCCATGGGTTTGCAGCCCTCCATGTGAAACTTACCCAGTATCTCTCTTGTATACTTTCCTTGAGACACAAAAGGTTCACCATCTCACTGCCATATTTCCAAACCAAGGAAATAATGAAGAAGGCCCAAATCCTTCATCTCAAACTCCTTTGCAAGATCCTCCTTTCATGAGTGTATCAACTGCTCATCACCAGTAAGTATTAAATCATCAACATAAAGCGCAATGATTAAACGCTTACCCTCCACCACAATTTGGTATAGGTTTGCATCTGCTTCACTTTTGGTGAATCCCAATCCGGTGAAATAGTTGTCTATCTGAGTGTACCAAGCATGGGGGTGCTTGCTTCAGCCCCTACAGTGCTCTCTTGAGTCTACACACATGTGACTCTCTGTCAAAGGTCTCAAAACCTTCTGGTTGTTCAATGTACACTTCTTCCTCAATGATCCCATTGAGGAATGTAGTTTTTACATCCATCTGATGAATGCGCCAGCCCATCTGCGCTGAGAGTGCAAGGATGGATCTTATGGAAGAGTACCTTGCGACAAGTGCAAAGGTCTCATCATAATCTATCCCCTTGATCTGTGAGAAGCCTCGGGCCACAAACCTAGCCTTGTATTTCTCCACGCTCCCATCAATAGCTTGCTTTACCTTGTAGATCCATCTCGAACCTACCATTGATTTATCAATCTGTCTTGGGACAATATCCCATACACTATTTTTCACAATGGAGTCATACTCCTCTACTATAGCATCAACCCAAGTGGGGTCCTGCACTACTTCCTGAAAGGAAGATGGTTCATTCACAATACATTTTCTCATGAGAGCCGTGTATCCAGCAAATTGATCAGGAGACTGTCTCTGTCTACGCTATGAAATAGGGGCTCCTATATTTTGTGCAGCATCTAGTCTCAATCTATCAACTTTCATGGTGTGCTTTCTACCATTTATGATGGATGGATCTTCTTGAGTGGTTTCATCCACTCCATGAACCTCCTCATGTGGTTGATCCACATCTTGAGACTCATCCTTGGGAACTAGTAGTTCCTCTTCTGCATGCAAGTCTAGCTCCCTCTCAAGCGACAACCGCATGGCTTTCCCCTCATCGAATTTTATATCTCGTCGCATAATAGTCATCTTACTGTTCGAAAAATACACACGATAATTATGGGGTGTTTCTATGTACCCCACAAATATCCCAACTTCAGCAATTGGTTCCAACTTCTTCCTGGCATCCTTGGTCACATGCACATAAACAGATGAACCAAAAATTTTAAAATGAGAAACATCATATTTATTACCAGTAAAAGATTCTTTAGTTGTACTCATACCAAGTACTCTATGAGGACAACGCTTCTGCACATAAACCACAGTATTGCATGCTTCTGCCCACAAATGCATTGGTAGGCCCTGATCATGCAACATCGCTCATGCTGCACCCATGATCGTCATGTTCTTTCTCTCCGCGACCCCATTTTGCTATGGATTATGAGGCGCTATGAGTTCTCTTTGAATTCCTTCTCTATTGCAGAAGTCTTTGAATTCATTAGAGATGTATTCTCCACCATTATCACTCCTTAGAGCCTTCACTTGCTTCCCCGACTCTTTATCCACCAATGCTTTAAACTCACAGAACTTTGAGAATGTTTGATCCTTCTTCTGCATGAAAAATATCCAGCATTTATGAGAAAAGTCATCAACAAAAATAACATAATATCTGTGTTTTGCTATTGAAGAAACCGAGAATGGTCCACACACATTCGTGTGAATTCTCTCTAGGATCACCGAAGCACGGTTCTCCTTTTCATGAAAGGTGGACTTTACATACTTCCCCAGCGTGCACCCCTTGCACTGATCTAACTCAGCAAGTGCTCCCCTTGGAAGTCCAGTAGATATCTATTGCATGATCTTCAAGGCTTCATGATGAAGATGGCCCAATCTCCTGTGCCATAATTCGCACTCATCCCGGCTCACCACTTTTTCTGCCTTGCCTATCATGGCACTGCAACCATCTAACTCTAGCATGTAGAGATTCTTAACTCGAATCCCTATATTCTTGACTTGACCCGTTGCTTTATGTCACAGGTAGGCTTTACCACTGCTAAAAACAACATCATAGCCTCTATCCTCCAACATTGCAACTGAGACCAAGTTTTTCTTCAAACCTGGAACATGCATAACATTTTTCAATTGAAATGGTTTACCTAACTCCCTCTAAAAAGTAATGGTACCAATACCAGTTGCACTGTATCATCCATCATCTCCCATCTCTATATGCATTCTGAGATCTTTCTCCTCTAAGTCAATGAAAGACTCTCTATCTTCCATCATGTGGAAGGAAGAACCACTATCCAAATACCACACCGATCCCGATGCACTTGAATCCATGCATGTGATCAAAGCGAATTCAAGCTCAAATTGTGAGACAAGAGCCTCACCAGTTGCAGATCTAGCAACTGTCTTGTTCTTCTTCTTCTGTGGACAGTTAGTAGCGAGATGCCCATGTTCGTGACAGTGAAAACACTTCACTTTGGACAAATCTAGATTCTTGACTTTAGACTTGGATTTTGATTGGAATTTATTCCATTTCCCTTTCCTTTCCTTGGCAGTCAAAGCACAATCCTCTTCATCATCACGCTTTGATGAAGATCCATCTCTGGTGTTCCCCCTGAACTCGTCTTGCACTAGATCCGAACACAGTTGTTCCCAATCCGTTAATTTTTCCCTTCCATTGACAGATTCTTGATAATTGTGCCAACACTTAGGAAGCCCTAGGAGTGCCAAGCTCACCAAATCATCAGCAACGACTGTTATTCCCACACTTCCAAGCTCATCCCGACATTGGACAAACTTCGTGAGATATTTTGGAATAGTGTCGCCTTTCTCCATCTTGATCTTCCTGAGTTTATCTTTGAGCGCCAATTTCCTATGGTCGCTACTATTTTGGAACAGATCCGTCAAAACCTTCCACATTGCATATGGTGTGGTTTTCCCTTGGAGACTTGAGACAATGTGGTCTTGTACTCCCTCCAACAGAATCCTCCTCGCCTTCACCACTTTCTTTTTCCATGCATCAAGATTTACAGTGTCTGTCACATCTGGCTTAGGAACATCTGCGTCAATGTAACCCTTCAAGAAGCCATTGTCTTCGAGCACTGCTTCCATCCTGTCCTTCCAAGCAATGTAGTTCGAGCTACCCTTGAGTGCATACTCCAACCTCAAGCCATTGAAATACATTTTCGATCTTGAATCAAGTGTCGCACCAAGCAAATCTTGCAAATTCAAATGTTATCCAACCCAAAACTCAACTCCTGCACTTTCCTCTTGCCCTGGGAGGTTCTCACCCCACCTAAGAGCAACCTGAGGGAAGTTTTCACCCTTCCTATGTGTAGCCTGCGAACTTGCCTGGGATGTTTGCACCCTGCTCCACTGTTAGGGTGAGGGAAGTTCACACCCTGCTCCACTGTAGCCTGCGAGAATGCTCAGTGAAGTTCACACCCTGCCTTTGTCTAGGATGCGATAATTACTGTTGTTGAAAACACTGGAAGTTTTCAGTACTAGGGTTTGCACCCTGCTAGAGACGGGACCTGCGAGAATGCAATTATGTTCGCACCTCACTTCTGTGACGTCGTGGCCTCCATGGCTCTGATACCATGTAGAAATTTCAATACACTTAATGTATTTCTGTGATTCTCCTGATCTAAAAATTTCCGCCACTTGTTAAATCCAGAATCGCTTCTACTATTATTCTTGTGGAAGCAATTAAACCATTATCTCAACCACAATCACAAAGTAAAATATCAAGAACACACAACACAAAAGTTTTACCGGGAAAGCGTAAAGCTAAAAACCCCACTATCATATATTATGTATATCATGAATCATGAAACAATCTCATACAAAACTCTAATTCAAGAGCTCTCAGTACAATACAATTGTTTCACACTGTCATACACAAATCAACAAATACATGTGCCAATTTTCGTGTCCAGACAGCTTGCCTCCTCTGCACAATCTATGCAATTTGAATTCTCACAATGATCGAATGAATTGCAAATTGCTTAGTTTGCACATGCTCATAAGCATATCCACTGCATGTGTGATCAAATCACAACTGATAGCCAAACTGTCCCTTTCACCTGTTATCTCAACTGGGTCTCCACTGGATCTGACATGCATGTAGTTAACTGTGGTGAATCTTCAGTTGCATGTCAGTTCACTGATTAACTGAACTCTCACTAGTGCATGTTTAGTTACAACTAGTACAACTGATCTTAACTCACTTAACTACACTTATAATTCTGTTACAAATCCAACTCACTCAGTTATGAATGAAATAATAGATTAATATTTATTTTCTAATTTAATTAAGGGAAAAGTAAATTAGACACATGCTTCTTGTTGACTTTTCAACACTCCCTATCAACAAGAAAGGGATTATCCTTCACCCCAATCCTGTCTCTATGATATTCAAATTTTCTCTTGGTGAGCACCTTCGTTAGAATGTCAGCATCCTGATCTTCCGTAGGAATGTATTGAAGCAACATGATCTTCTGTTGCACACAATCTCTGAGATGATGATACCAAATATCTGTATGCTTATATCTGTCATGAAACACAGGATTAATCGAGATTTTAATGCAACTCTGATTATCACAATAAATCACTGTCAGATCTAAATGAGAACCAAACAAACCAACCAAGATCTTCCTCATCCAGATAGCCTCACATGCAGCTTGACTCACTGCCATGTATTCTGCTTCTACTGAACTAAGGGCCACGGATCTCTGTTTCCTGTTGTACCAAGAAACAACTGTAGATCCGATACTAAAGATCCCTCCTGATGTGCTCTTTCTATCCGTTGGGTTGCCTGCCCAATCTACATCCATGAAACCATGCAACTTCACCTCATCTGTCTGTCTATACCATAATCTATACTCAGATGTTCCCTTCAGATATCTCAGGACATGCTTACCCACCTTCCAAAAGAGTTTGGTAGGCTTAACCATAGCTTGACTTAGTTGGTTAACCGTGTAGAAAATGTTCGGTCTTGTGTTCACTAAATACATTAGCGAACCCACAAACTGTCGATAGAAAGTAGCATCCACTACTTCTCCAGAAGTAGCATCCTCTTTCCTCCAGTTTTTTGGAAGAGGAGTATCCATGGGTTTGCAGCCCTCCATGTAAAACTTACCCAGTATCTCTCTTGTATACTTTCCTTGAGACACAAAAAGTTCACCATCTCACTAACCATTGAGACATCATCTCCTAGAGGTCACCTACCCAATTCACTCATTTCTAATCATCTTCCCATTGAGTTTCTATCATAATCTCCATTCGGTCTCCCTTGTCATTTCTCAAGCCTGTGACCGAATGGGTTGGTCACCGTTTCCATACTTCCAAGTTGTGAATGGGCCACTTTGTCTATGTACATAGGTCACAACCGAGCCTATAATTTCCCTTTTTTAGATTTGGTTACGATGGATGAGACCTCTCTCTGATTTCTCAGGGTTTAGTCTCGAGAAGGCTTCTAGTATACGCCTGAAGATCTTATCCCATTAACCATATGGCCTTATCTCTAAAGACCTATAAGAACCAATCCATTTCCATGGGAAAGGGGAGAAAGAACTAACAAAGTTACTCAAGCATTTTAGTGGCAAGGCGTGGACAAGGAGCTTGGAAGAAATATATCTCTTTATTTTACACCTGTAAGTTGTAATAATGCTTACTTGATTAACATAATATATGCTAGATGTTTTCCTCTAAATGATTGTTCATGTAATTTTGTGTGTTTATTGATAAAGGATTGATATATTTGTAGATCATGACATATTATGAATCTTAGAATCCTCCTTTTCTCATATCTTTGTTCTTGTCTTATGTATAGGAAGATCCTAAAGGAGATCAGCTCCTACAGGGTTAAAAATTTCTACAACACCCCCCACATGACTTGCAATGAATAATTGTTGAGCTTGAGGATGACCTACAACAACTAGTCTCTTTCCCCCAACATGACTTGCAGATTCTAGTGACTTGTATCCAACATGACTAGCATATATTGGTGACTTATTCTTCTTTCTCTTCCTATTCCTATTCCTTTTAGACTTATGGTTACTAGTAGCTATACTTTCACCAAAAGAGGGAGAAGGAGGAGAAGTAGACTTTTTCAATACATTGGGTAAAGGATCAACATCCATTCAATTCCCATGACATAAGGTGATAATGTAAGAAGCATCAAGAGCATTCGGTACATTCGTAGTGGTCCACAACGAAACTGGTAGTCCTACATTCAACCCATAAATATTCAAAGTGGCCATCAAAGGGGCACCAAAGTTTCCAGAGAATGGAAAAGCATAAGAATCCCCTTGGGAAGGGGTCCCTTGGCTAGTATCCTCAAGAAATTTCTCCATGACGTTCTTATGTATAGATTCGTCCCTTGTGGGATTGTTCATGTCCAAAAAATGTATCACACATTGACTTTAGAAAACCAGTGGTATAAAAACCTACACCTTCTAGGAGGCAACTCCACGCTTTCAAGAGAAGGACCAAGGTTCCTTCTCGAATAGCGGAGTGATTGGTCGACCACCTTGAATCAATGATCCAAAAGCGGTGACAGAGGAAACCTAAGGAAAACTATACAAAGAAACACTCCATTAAAAAGTACTAAGAGAAACATCTCAAACAAACAACCTCTCCAAAACTTCATCCTAAGTGGATAAGTTCTTGAGTCCAAAGCAATGAAAAAGTAGAAAGGGACCTTCCGAAAAATGACATGTGTTGATCAAGCCTCGAGATCGATGAAATACGGAGAAAGAACCATTTACCCCAACCTCCACATACTATCCTTACCTGGTGAAAGAAACCCTCTCTTCTTAGGGAACCCTCTAAGGGTACCGATAGTGTGATATGAAATATTTCGCAGGTACCACGGGAAACCCCCCACAGTCACCTCTGAGATACCTAATAAAAGAAACTAAGGATACCAACTTGCAGTCAACATCTGGGGGGTAAAGTTGATAGTCAGGATCGAAGATATGGGAATGGTAACAAAGTTCAAAGCTTCAAAAGCACTTCCTTTGAAGGAGGTATGAGAACTAGCGAAACCCCCAAAATATGATCTCTCTACAATGCTTGGTAAAGCCTCAAAGGGGTTATCTCCTCCACTCTTCCTTAGGCGACCTCATCTTTAACTCTTTTGTTAGAGGAGGATCCTAGCTATACTTATAAGACACTTGGATTTGATTTTCACTATCTCAAACTCTTATGTTTGTTACCATCCTTCGAGGTTTATCTCTCCAATATTAACACAAGTCCCAAACCCTAAACATGTTAATGAACCCTAGAAACAAGATCTAATAAATTTTAAATTTAGTGTTCATTTCAACAATTGTTCTTTACTCAAAGGATACAAAAGTGAAACTAATGTTGTTTGAGACTCTTGCAAAAATGAAACTTATAAAAACATTGGCAAAGAAAACTTTACACTAATTCTTCAACTAAAAAGAGCTTCAAAAAATATAAATTCATGGACAATATTTCAAACCTTGAAATGCAATTTTCCCCTTTTTAATGCAAAATGTACAATGCAACTTTTGAGAGAAACAAAAGAAGAAAAAAAAAAGGGGTTTCTTTGTTCTTTTTCCTTTGAAATTATTTTCAAGATGAGAAGAAAAAAAAATCCTATGCTAATATCTTTTTCTTTTTCAAATATGAAGCAAATCAATTCACTAGAAAGAAAGAGACCTACTAGTAGAAGACTAGGTTTTTTTTGTTTTCTTCTTCTTTCTACCAAAGAAAAACTAAATAAAAGATTTTAAAAGAAAGAAATTTTTTCTTTTTATGAATGAAAATACAAAGAAAAGAATAAAATAAAAGTATTGAATTCAAATACAAACTCAAGTTTCAAAGATGACCACAACAACAACCACGAAACTGACATCCCGAGAACAAGACTCGTCTTAAAGTTATGCAATCCAATGGATAAAAAGGAGACAAAGAAGGATCAAAAAAATTTGTTTTCCTTTCAATTTTAAGGCTTTACCAACCTCCTATAGGCCACAAAAGGTTTCAAGACAAAATCCCCAAAAAATCCAAAATATGGCTTAAAAAGAGCTGAAAAACAAGCAAAAATGTCACTTTTCTATAGGCATACGGGACTTTCTCCATTGTAGGTCATGTATATAATCTCTTGTACATGCCTTTGATCAATGTAGGGAGCATATATGAGCTCTTGTATGAACTTTTTACTTCTATAGGGAATGTATATGCCCCTGTACACTTACGCACTTTACATGCTTTTTCCTATTATAAAGGCGTGTATGTACACGCTTTACTCTTATATAAAAGAAGCATGTGTACTAGAGAGATCAAAAGAAAGCCAAAAAATAATGGAGCATATACACTTGAAAAAACTTGGAAAATTTGGGTCTAAATCCCAAAACACAAAATGCACTAGAGAGATCGAAAGAAAGCCAAAAAATAATGGAAACCAAAGAAAATCCAATAATGACTCAGAATCAAAGAACCTTCATATGCCCTTATTTTTCTTTTAGTTTTATAAACTGAAATTGACATCTAACACTGCTAAGGACATAGATAGAAACCAAGAAAGCCTAGGAGGATCCTCAAAGACCAAGAAAATACCTTAACCAAGAAAAAAGGCAAGAACACCTCTTTATAAGACTTGTAAGTGATTGTCACCAAGGTAAGGAGTGTATGTACATGCCCTTCCCTCTTACAACTCGTGTATGTATGCTTTTCTTATTGAATAGAAGCGTGTACATTACTCATAATTTTAAGATAAAACAAGAAAAAGACTGGACTCAAGGACTAAAAGTAAAGGCCTAGGTTTCTTAAAGATTCAACTCAATAGTAAAATCATAAAGAAATCAAGAAAACCAAAGAAAAACTATGCAAGCACCCTATACTGACCCGCAAAGGAGATAAATCCCTAGTATGGTCGTAAGTTCTTCTTTAGGGGAAAATACCCTACAGTAGCGGTCTTACTACAACAAATATTAAGACCGTAAAGAAATAAAATTCCAAATAGAACACTTAATAAAGATATTATAACCGAATTCCAAGGTAATAACTAACTATTTAAAGGAGAAGAAAGTTTAACTCACCAGGATTCCCACAATTATTGTCATTCCCGATTGTTGGAATCTCCTTACTCGTTTCCAATAGTTCTTCCGCAACCTCCAAGAACCTAAAATATACATGCCTATGTAGAGAGGTAGTTGTACTAATAACTACCCATTAGTCCAATGAAATATGATAGAGTGATCAAATCAACTAGTGTTCTACAAAGCATATATGAAACAATTTCAAGTAAAACATTACAAATACAACGCTTTTCGAAGGAATTAGTTTCTTATTGATGTTCAATAGTTAGGTAGTTATGTTGTATACATGTCCTATGCAGTTTTTCCCTGTTGAAAGAGACTTCAGGTACCTCACCCAATATCCTACCAAAAAGGTTGGTTTTGACTCCAGGTTCACCAACAGACCCAAAGAGAATATAAAAGAGACTCTTAGTCAAATTGGATGGTGATCAGAGAAGGATGGAAATAAGGGTTTCTAGGTCAATAACCAACAACAATGGGGATGTATATGGGCTTACAAATATGGCGGGTGTAGACAAATGGATGTTTTCTTTGGTGTGCAAAGAATCATTACCTTTCTCCTTGAGCCAAATTCTCTACTTATGTCATCTCTAGTTGGTTAGAGACAATTGAGTATCGGTAAAAGGAATTAGGAAACTAACCAAACCCATAACCCAACATTTAATTCAGGAAAATTTTATTTTTTTGGCATTTATTGGCATGTACGTGACTCTCTTTTGGGAAACCCATGTATACACATGCTACATAACTAACAAGGTGTGTACAAGCTCCAAAAAGATTTTTTTTAAATGTGTCAAGGAGGTATGGGGAAGAGTTGTCTGCAAGTGGGATAGGGACTAGGACAATAAGAGCATCAATGCTTCAATGGTGGCAATTGATGCTATCATAGTGATTGTTCTATTTCAACCTTATTTTTCATTTTTTTATCATCCTTCAAAGTTTTAGGAACCATGAGGTTCTTATCTTTCATCATTGCACATAATAAATAATCGAGATAAAATCAATTTGATAAGTTCACCTTTTATTTGAGAAGATCCTAGTTGAAATTATTGGGAATCCCTTTTCTCCATAGTTATAATTTTGGTCTTGTTTCTAAACCCTAGATTAAAATATGGCTATGAAAACACATAAAATATTTAAGAATAATCCCTCTCATTAAACCTAATCTGATATTTTTAGCTTTGAAGTTAAAGACTACTTAAAAGGAAGACAACTATGAAACCATTTCCTAGACTGTATAGAGGTCATTTAAATTACCAAAGAAAAGAGTTCAAAGTTGTAAAATAAATGTTTGAGCTGGGAAAAACTTTGGATTTCGCAAGTCTTACTCAAAAGGAGAAAATCGAAGAACAATTGAAATGTAATTTTCTTTAAAAGAATACCTTTGAATTAATACAAAAACTCTTTCATGCCTATGCCAACTTATTATCATTTCTACACAACTATATGCATATAATTTTTACAACTATATGCATATAATTTTTAAGTCTAAGTGAAGAAACTATGAATTCAGACTTACCCTTGAATAGTGCACTTTGAGTCAAAGTGTTAACTATGAGCTTCTTGTGGAACTGATAGTGTTCTCTTTTGAATCTTAGCAAAGATGCTCTAGATTAATTTCAATCATGAGTTCTAGATGGTTATGAGAAGCTTGCAAAAGACATCAACATTTAAATTGGTGTTTGGTGGAGTGATGAATGTGAATATTTTAGTTTGCCTGGTGAAGATTTAATATTTATTGTTAAGATTGGATAAAGAGTTTGAGCCATAAATACAAAGATCTTCTATTTCGAAGGAACTTTAAAACTCAAACTTTTTTATTTTGAAAATGAGGCCAGTAGCACCTTTTGGAAGTTTTATACTTTATCTATATCTTGAGGGATAAGATCTATAAGGATTGAATTCCAAGAGAAGAAGAGAGAAAACATACAAATCTTCCTTGAAATTAATTGCAATACCATTGATGAAAATACATGAATTGAATACACCACAAAAATATGAGAAAGAGAGATTTGGAGAAGAAGGATTCCATTAAGAAGAACCATTACATGCAATGAGGCCAATTTTGGGACCTCTTCTTCTCGACCTGGACTCTCTTCTTATTTCCTTCTGATAAGGTGTCTTGTTGATGAAGTACACTTTGATTAGGATTGACTTCATAAATTACATATCTATCAAGTTCCCTTTTACATAAAAATATGACTTTATCACTTATACATCCAAACTTAGACTATAATATTTCCCAAGATTCATATTAATACTAGGCAATATTGAAAACTTGTCCTCGATCCAAGTATAAAACTTGATTTGATATTTATTTGGAATATTTGAGTGGGAATTCCCTTTAGATGAATAGTCGACGATTTTCTACCCAGTTTTGGCTAAGGGACAAATAATCTATGGCAAATATTAAAGCTTACTTTCAAAAACAACAAAGTTATCAACTTAACGAGAACTATCCAAAGTTCTCAATTTTTAGAGGTCGCGTTTAATGGTTATTTTTACCCCCAAATCAAAAAGTGGTGCTATCTGTTAGCACTCCATAAATCTGTTTAGTTGATAGAAAAACGATGAAGGTAAATTTTTCAGTGAACTTTGACACCCGAAACTAGCCTTTCGGATCTGGAGAGGGCTCTCTTGGAAGGTGCAGTCTCCACACATGATATGGCCTTGAAAGAAGTGGCTAGATTTAACACCTTTGATATGATGGTTTCTGGTTATATCGATACAAGAATGTAATACTTGGGCTATGGAGTCGATATGAGGAAATGACGCAGACAAATGACTCAATGAATGAACTTGAGAGGATAAGGCTAGGCAAGTAACAGTCTTCAGTGTAAAACGGTAATGTGAGGCGGGAGAAAAACATAGGAAGTAACTCGGAGCGTCGCTGCGGACGAATTCATAGTTAGCTTTAGAAGAAAATGTTTTGTCTAAGTGGCACGAACAAGGGGCATTGTGCAACAAATCCACAGGTTCAAATTTTCGTTCTAAAATAGACAGAAAAAGATATGAATAAAGATGACAGGAAGAACATACACAAAGAAAGATGCACAATACATCTGACTGCTACAACTAGAATCTTTTCATCAAGTTACAGGACCTTTACATTAAGTTTCGGTCAAAAAACTCAAATTTACATACAATAGTTGACATCTACCAATTTTGCTAACCAACCTGGTTTAAATGAAAATGATCCCCATATATAGAAAACTAATGTCACCCATGGCTTCTAGGGTTGAACTACTCCCTCCTAGAATCATGGATCTATTTTCTTTGAAAGAGAACAATAACTTCAATGGATTCACTAAAAATAGAAAACCCGACTTTGTCAAATCATAATCGTAACCAAAATATTCTTTACAATAATTGATCATGATAAAAAATTGACCATATGGTTGTGATGAGTCGTCCTATTCATTGTTGGGCACTCTGTCACCCTTGCATGGCAAGTCTGCTACGCAACAGTAACCCAAAACACACAGCGGATTGTCCAACAAAATGGGAAAATAGGCATTAAATATGACATCGTATCTCACTGATAAAACACTATTTTTAGAAACTGAGTCAGGTTTTTGTATTTTAGATCGTTATAAATAAAAACCTCCCTCGGTTTCTTGAAATTCATCTCCATCTGGTCGGAATACGTGTCTCAAAAACATGTCTCAGACAGGAAATCATGAAAACTGAAAAATAGGGCTTAAAGATTCCTTTGAATCTCCCAATCTGTGACACATGTTTCAAATATGAGAGAGGTTTTTATTATTTGGTTTGTCCTTAACAAAAATTTTTGGGGATTTTCAAAATTCCTCTCTAGTTGGTCAAAAAGTGATTTTGAAGTTGACCACTAAACCAGTCATTTGCACAACGCGACCTGTAGCCTGTGTGCAGGGAAATCCACTACATGATGACATCCTCTACACGACAACATCCTATGTGTGACAAAATACACTGCGCGATAAAATCCTATGCATGACAGAATCCACTGCGTGACAACATCCTATGCACAACATCATCCACTGCACGATGAAATCAATGGTGCGATGAAATCTAGTAGGCGACAACATCCCATGCGCGACGAAATCCACTTACAGAAATCCACTGCCTGACGAAATCCACCACACAATGAAATCCATTGTGTGACAGAAATCCACTGCGTGACGAAATCCATTGCACGATGAAATGCTCTATGCAATGCGTAGAAAATTTTACAGCGCGCAGTTGCAAATTGAAATGGAACAAATAAATGATAAGCTGCCTTTTGAAACTGGGCATTGGAAATGTTAGATGATGCCAGTGATAAAAAAAATATGGGTGCTAATATGCATGACTTTGCAAATTTTTGACAAACATATAACCTTAGCTATGAAAATCATGGTGCTAATAGCTCGCTCCAACGAGGATGTTATCCTCCCTATTGTTGACGGGAAAATTTGACTTGCCGTCAACTAGAAGAATAGATCCGGTCCAGGGTTGTCTAAATAACCCAAGTCGTTTGGTGTAACCTATTCTGACAGGTTTAATGGCTCTATTGGCCAACTAAAGTCCTAAAAATAATAAAAGAAATGAAACTAATCTAAAATCTATGATTCTAACAAATGATATATTATTGACTAATGTTTATTAAGAAGAAATGCAAATATAAACAATCTATATACAGGTTAAAGGTTTGCATGAAATCTTGTGAAAATGATTGTTTGATCAAGTTTTTGAATCAAATATGAACAACACTTCTTATTTTTTTAAATATATTAAACAAATAAATACTAAATGAATACGATTGAAACAGTGACACAAAAACAATCAAAGCTAATTAATGTAATCATCATTTCATTCATAAACAACTCTAAATAAAAGAAAAGAATGCATCTACTAACCTCTAACTAATCAGTCAACTGAGTTTATCTTCTTGTGTTGTATGAGATGTTGCATGTACTGTTGTTAAGGGAAACCCATAACAGAACAATACTAGCACTTACAGAATACATTCAAAGAAGTATTTGATATTGGAGTAAATTAATAACAACAGAAAGACATCTAATTAAAAATCATGTGATCTTAAAATGATCAATATTTAAGAATGAGAGAAAACTCAGATCTGAATATTGATATTATCCAACATTTAACATTAAGAATAATTAAAAAAATAATCAAATGATAGATCAATCACACATGAAAAATGGAATAAGAAATTATGGACAACATATAACATTTAACAGTATGAAAACACCATATGATGATAAGCTAAAGCTAAAATCAATCATAATAACATTCTAATAATATAACAATAATGAAAGAATGAAATGGAATAAGCATCACACAGGTCTAAAGCCAAAGATGAATTGTTTTTCCATATTATTTCTCAAAATCACATGTCCATACTGTAGTCCTGGAAGATTTTTTTGAGATAATAGATTCTTAAAGATTGAAAAAATTGATATATAAATGATAGCAATTAACCATGTATTGATAAAAAAAACTAAAGCTAATTTAAATCAATGCATAATCAATTATTCAAAAAATATGAAGATATTATAATGAAAATAAAACCATTTTACTCGCAAGACAAAAGCCATTAAGCAACCTGGAATTCCATATTCTTCTTTGAAAATACTCGTCCATTCTCCCAAAGATTCCAACCATCCGTTACTCCATTTGAAAAGAATAAAAGTTTACAAAAAAAAAATAATATAAAAAAGAGAAAGGATAAAAATCCTCCTCTCTAATTCTTAGATCTCTATGGCTCTGAACTTTCTCATATATTTATACAATGAGTGAATAGTCTAGGTGTCATTAATAATTTTCTCCACCTGAAATTGGCCTCGTAAATATACACAAATATCTCTCAAATAATGTATTTGTTTGGGAAAATATCCATGTGGAAGGTAAACGATTCCATTTGTGAAATGGGTTTTCAACCGTTTCATCAAATTCCTCACGGTTTGGCTACAATGAGTCCTGCAAAATCGTCTGTCTGATCTTGACGCCTTTCCAAATTTTATCTGTTATTACTCATAAAATTATTTGTAGCAATCCAATATTATTTTTGGATCAATCATCTTGAACGTATTTGGATAATAAAATCAAGCCATAATCAGATTCGTACCAAATAACTAATAATAGAAACATGTGAAACAAAAAGAAACCTCAATTAATAACCTAAAAATTGTGAATAAAACAAAATCTAGAACAATAAAATCAAAAATGAATTTAAACTGAATATAAGTTCTAAACAAACATTGTTTATAATTTCCTTTCAAATATGATCTTAAAATTCTAGAAGCTTCAAGTTAATGGAGAAGAGAAAATATTAATTTTGTTTTTTTTATAAAATCAAACAAATGATAGATAATTCTTCTTCTTCTTATTATTATTATTTTGAAATGAGATGCAAAATGAAAAAAGAATTTAATTAATTAATATCACCAAATGATTTTATGAAAATGAGAAACCAACCAAGATATTATTTGATGAAGTATTGAACACATTATTCAAAATAGTCAAACTTTCTAATGAGAAAAAGAAAGAACACATAATTATAATTTAAACGAAAGTAAACAGTTGATAAAAATTAATGTTTTTGTTTAAATTGAGATTTCTATGCTCGTTTCTAAATTTTGACATATACTCTTGTAATGAATGTCTCATACTGTAGTGAATGTCTTAAGTTTGTCTCAAAGCAAGCCAAGGTATGGAACTATTTGAAAATGTTGATTATGTAACTCATCATAATTATCAAGATTCTAATGGGGGGCCTTTAAATTTTGTAAGCATTTAGGGGGAGTTGTTGGGGCCCAACAAATGGCGACTTACTGGGTGAAGCAGTTATGTTTGATCTGGTAAGATTTCATCTCAGGAAGAAAATAATAAGACTTGAAAAAGGATTTAAGCTCCCTGAAATAAATTCACTCTGAGACCATATAGTATAAGGATAAGCTCATTGTTATAACCAGACAATAGAATTTTCTTTGCAGGGGATTATAACCTGAAATAATGTCTTAATCAAAGAGTCACAATGTTTATAAAAGAACTTCAATATCGTTGATAAATCCACTACTTCCAGAAATCGTCCATAGCCTCGACAGGGATGTCATTTAACCCACTCAAATGCTTTAATCCCATCCAATGGTTGTATCCACATGATGTATACTTCCATAAAAGTTAATTTAAAAACATATACCTGCTACCTCTCGACCCAACATTGCTTCATTGCCAGTAGGCCTGTTCAGTACCCTAACGAAGTTGTCTTGGTATCATGTGTGCATTTACCTGTTACCAACGATCCTGTTCAGTACCCCAATGGGTTTACACACACTTCCCACACATAAGTTCTTTCAACCCTCTTATGCCACTTTTAAATAGTAATACAATTATAGATTTATTGATGACAAAGAGAGCGGGGTGATACTGGAGGTTAATTGCAATACAGGTAAATAGTTGATCAAGTTATTTATTTTCTTTCAAAACTGGAAGTTTTATCATGGTTTAGAGATTTTAGATTTCCTTTAAGAAATCATCTAGAGAATGGGGAAGCACTTAAAAGTGATTCCTCAAGAATATGGGCGGCGTAAAAATTTTAAAGGTCATCGTAATTCTCAAAGATTTAAACCACATCTATGGTGTAATACTCTGGCAAAGACAATGAGGACAAAATGAAAGTGACAATTGACTTAAAAATCAATTGTCTAAGCTATATCTTAATATCAAGACCTTTTTGAATTATTTCAAATTGCTTGAAAAACACAAGTCTTAAAATAAATGCTTCCTTCGACAATAGTTTTTTGATCAGAAATATATTGATTCAAAAAGAAAGATAAGAAGAAAACCCATTCAAAGAAATCAAAGAAAACAAAAAACACACAGCAAACCAAATAAAATTTTATTAATGGGATTCACAATCATAAGTACACAAGATCAAACAACAAAAGAAAACATTTCAGGATACGATTTTGGCCAAAGATAAACTTGAGCTTTTGGATTCACTAGCATCTCATTGTAAAATAAAGGAAGAACTAAATTATATAAAATATCATGTGCGAGCAAGTTTTTTTCTTAAGATAGTGATGCATGAGATGCTACTTTGACCAAGCATTATTATTAAAAATAAAAGATACTAAAAGAAAATAGAAAAATCCTTATTAAGATGAGTGTATTCCTACTCGTGGCACCTTGGGTTAGGGTTGAATTGATAGTTCAAATTTACTTATATCTTTACTTTCCATTTAAAAAATTTCATGATGATACTGTGTTTTTGAAAAGAAATGTTCAATGAAAAGCAGAGAGAAAAATATTTAAAGTGGTCTTCCCTAACAACATTCATATTATGGTTCTCTTGGTATACCCACTTGTGTTCATAACTTCATTATTACACAAAGAAATATTAAGAAAGAAAACTAAAGGAAACCTACTCCTAAACCTATTCTAAACTACTAAATAGATCAAAATGCTAAGTAAAATTGTATTTCCAATGTAGTCACAAGAGCATCTTCAATCCTGCAAGGCATATAAAGTAAAAAATCAGAATAAGAGAATGTAGTATTTGCAGATACAAAAGAAATATGTCATGCTTACCTCCTATATATTCTTTTAAATACAAAACAAGAACGACCTTACCATTCTTTTGAAACTCTTGATGTATGAATCCTCCAACCATTATGCAATCTCATCATGATATGAGTCATAATGGCATGTAAGAGTGTAAGTAAGTTTGGAAAACTTGTCAATATTATGGGGACCTGACATAACCATCATCCAAGGCCGAAATGGCCCATCCTCTTGACAATTCTCCAAGTGTTCATCAATTTCTTCACATGGAAGATCTAAAAAAATCATGTAATGCTTACTTCCTAGATATTTAGGTAGAAACAAAGCAAGCACAACTTTATCTTTATTATGAAGATTTTTTAGATACGAATCTTCAAGCCATTCTAAGATCATGTCATAAAAATTAGGATGCAAACTATCACTTTGATGAAATGGATATATCAATGGGGAACACATCATAAGAGGATTCATGACATCAATTAAATTATTGGTTTGAACACTTCCTTTGATGATATTGATCATTTCAAAATGTGAATCATAAACATTAAAATTCAAACTAATCAAAGAACGAATATGCAATGTAGAATATTTGATTTTCAGAAGAATAAGTGCATTGTCTTTTTCAACAATAAATCGTGTAAAATCATCTTGCAACATGTCATTTTTCCATGTGAATGATGAAAGTGAACGAGCATCAAATCCATCTTCATAAATGTTATGTTTGGAATTAATTTCACCAAATTTTGGCATATCAAAAATATGTGATTGTGATGGAAAAGAGTAAGATATTGTGGGTAAAGTATCAAGTCCACTGGAATCTAAGAAGAGATCGGGATATAAAGAGTTAAAGGAATCAGAAATGAGCACATGAAAAGAATATCTTGAGTTATGATATTTAACAATGGTATTCTCAAGACATTACTCTTTACTTTCCTTAAAACTTTCACTTTGTTTTGGTGATAAATTCCTCAACATAATATGATCATCTAAATTTGTCTCCTGTATGATAGATAATTCAAAACATTCACGACCATTATTTGATCTTTCTTGTGCATAAGGTATGATTTGTAGATGAGGGTTTAAGGTTTCTTCTTCCAATTGCATATCTACATCTCTAATCAGTTTCATTGGAATGTTAGAATTCTTAAGATCGTTTCCGTCACCTAAGTGTTCTTCAATAACTGAATTTAAGTACTGATTAGAGAAAGAGTTAGAAGAATATGGACATTCACCTTGACCCAACATCAAATATTCTTCCACGATGGTCGATGACTGATTATACAATGATTCAGAGGAAAAACCAATTTGATTGTCAGTAAGAAATTTTTCAATAGATTCTACCTCCCTTGCTTCTTCAAAATTTTTGGATGGATTCCTTTCATCCTCCGAACAAAATTATTCTTGCAATTGAGTGGTAGGATTTGCAACCGATTCATCATTCGCTATTGAATGTGATTGGATGAAAGGGATGGAAGAATCATAGAGGATATTTAGTACAAATGACATGTCATCAATATTAAATTTACAGAGAACATGATGGATTCTTGTTGAAAAGTCTTCTGGAGATGAATTGTCATTGAATAGTAAAGTTTGAAATTATTCACATAATTGATTGTAATCATAGTTTTCAAAAGCATGTAAAAATTCATCTACAAACTGAAACCAATCAATAATGTGATATGTTGAAAAAGACTCAAAAAAATGTTTAATCCGACCCCTAAAAGTAAAAGCAAACAATCTGCACAAAACCTTTAAATCAAAAATATCATGCTTGATGCATTTACACCAAAACTTGTTAATATGGTATTTTGCAGATACATTCCCCCCACCATCAAAGGTGAGTTTGGACAAGAGAGAGACTATCTCTTTGGGAATATCAGGTAATGAGAAGTGAAAAGCATGTTCCAACACAGTGATTTGGGGAGCCTTGAGGAATTAAATACATTCAAAACAAAGACTCCTACAAGGTCAGTTTGTCAATCTGGTCTCCCTTCTAGTGCATTTCAAGATGACACAGAAGAAAAGTTTATAAATCTATAATTATGAAAGGCTAAGGGGTAAAACATTTAATCAATAAATTTACCTCTGCCCTTCTTCTAGCTCCATTTGTTGACGAACAAATTTGACTTGCTGTCAACTAGAAGAATAGATCTGGTCTGGGGTTGTCTAAATAACCCAAGCCGTTTGTTGTAACCTATTCTGACGGGTTTAATGGATCTGTTGGCCAATCGAAGTCCTAAAAATAATAAAAGAAATGAAACTAATCTAAAATATATGATTCTAACAAATGATATATTACTGACTAATGTTTATTAAAAAGAAATGTGAATATAAACAATCTATATACAGGTTACAAGGTTTGCATGAAATCTTGCGAAAATGATTGTTTGATAAAGTTTCTGAATCAAATATGAACAACACTTCTTTTTGGGTTTTGTTTTCAAAGATATTAAACAAATAAATACTAAATGAATACGATTGAAACAGTGACACAAAAACAGTCAAAGCTAATTAACGTAATCATCATTTCATTAAAAAACAACTCTAAATAAAAGAAAAGAATGGATCTACTAACCTCTAACTCATCATTCAACTAAATTTATCTTCCTGTGTTGTATGAGCTCCTGCCTGTACTGTTGTTAAGAGAAACCTATAACAGAACAATACTAGCACTTCCAGAATACATTCAAAGAAGTATTTGATATTGGAGTAAATTAATAACAACAGAAAGACATCTAATTAAAAATCTCATGATCTTAAGATGATAAATATTTAAGAATGAGAGAACACTCAGATCTGAATATTGATATTATCCAACATTTAACATTAAGAATAAATTAAAAAATAATCAAATGATAGATCAATCACACATGAAAAATGGAATAAGAAATTATGGACAACATATAAAATTTAACAGTATGAAAACACCATATGATGACAAGCTAAAGATAAAATCAATCATAATAACATTCTCATAATACAACAGTAATGAAAGAACGAAATGGAATAAGCATCACACAGGTCTAAAGCCAAAGATGAATTGTTTTCTCATATTCTTTCTCAAAATCACATGTCCATACTGTAGTCCAGGAAGAATTTTTTGAGATAATAGATTCTTAAAGATTGAAAACAGTTAATATACAAATGATAACAATTAACCATGTATTGATAAAAAAAACTAAAGCTAATTTAAATCAATGCATAATCAATTATTCAAAGAATATGAAGATATTATAATGAAAATAAAACCATTTTACTCATAGGACAAAATCCATTAAGCAACCTGGAATTCCATATTCTTCTTTGAAAATACTCGTCCATTCTCCCAAAGATTCCAACCATCTGTTACTCCATTTGAAAATAATAAAAGTTTACAAAAAAACAAATATACAAAAGAGAAAGGATAAAAATCCTCCTCTCCAATTCTTGGATCTCTATGGCTTTGAACTTTCTCATATATTTATACAATGAGTGAATAGTCTGAGCGTCACTAATAATTTCCGCCACCTGAAATTTGCCTCGTAAAGATACACCAATCTCTTAAATCATGTATTTGTTTGCGAAAATCTCTACGCGGAAGGTAAACGGAACCATTTGGGAAATAATTTTTCAACCATTTCTTCAAATTCCTCACGGTTTGGCTGCAATGAGTCTTGGAAAATCGTCTGTCTGATCTTGACACATTTCCAAATTTTATCTGTTGTTGTTCATAAAATTATTTGTAGCAATCCAATATTATTTTTGGATCAATCATCTTGAACATATTTGGATAATAAAATCAAGACATGATCATATCTGTACCAAATAACTGATAATAGAAACCTGTGAAACAAAAATAAACCTAAATTAATAACCTAAAAATTGTGAATAAAACAAAATCTAGAACAATAAAATAAAAAATGAATTTAAACTGAATATAAGTTCTAAACAAACATTGTTTATAATTTCCTTTCAAATATGATCTTAAAATTCTAGAAGCTTCAAGTTAATGGAGAAGAGAAAAATATTAATTTTGGTTTTTTTACAAAATCAAACAAATGATAGATAATTCTTTATTATTATTATTATTATTATTATTATTTTGAAATGAGATGCAAAATGAAAAAAGAATTTAATTAATTAATATCACCAAATGATTTTATGAAAATGAGAAACTAGTCAAGATATTATTTGATGAAGTATTGAACACATTATTCAAAATAGTCAAACTTGCCAATGAGCTAAAAAAGGAACACATAATCATAATTTAAACGAAAGTAAATAGTTGATAAAAAATATCGTTTTTGTTTAAATTGAGATTTCTATGCTCGTTTCTAAATTTTGACATATACTCTTGTGATGAATGTCTCATACTATAGTGAATGTCTTAAGTTTTTCTCAAAGCAAGCCAAGGTATGGAACTATTTGAAAATGTTGATTCTATAGCTCATCATAATTATCAAGATTCTAATGGGGGCCCTTTAAATTTTGTAAACATTTAGGGGGAGTTGTTGGGGCCCAACACCTGTGAGATAGAAAAGAACAGTAGACCAAGTGCCTAATCCATTGGGATTCTCCCAAACTCATCTTTCCAACTGTAACTTGTAACGTGCATCCGCTGAAAACCCAAAACTGTATATGCTCCAAACTGAAATCTAAAATTAAGCTGAAAATCAAAACTATAGATTACTAAAAGAAATGCTCGTAGTATCGAGCTTATTCACACTCCTACCTACCCTAACTGCTGAAAAAGATGTCTATCAAGTGAAATCAAAATGCCAATGCAACCATGCAAGCACTTTATTCACTTTTTGGTTTCTTTGCACATCTTTTCTCCAAAGCCTATTTACTGATAATTCATTCAAAAATTTATCTATAAATTCAAATCTCCAAAATTTAAAAACATTGGGATTGTTTATCACCTCCACCAAAACTGCAAATGGATCCTCTAAAACATGCACAAAACAACAACCATGTTTCACCCCTTCCACTGCATTCTCGTTTTTATGTGATTTAACCTATTGATTGACACCAAGACGCTGAAAAATCTATTGAGATTGTTGGAAATAACAATCTTATGAATTAGAAGACATTGTTGGCTTAAATGAAACCCTTGGTGGAAAGCAATCCATATCTAACATCGATGTTGATTGAACATCATATTTATTTCCAAGCTGGTAGTTGAGCACGGGCTGCAAATCTGATTCAAAACCTTCTTCATTTTCTTCATTGTTGTCATATGCACATTTTTCAACTTATTTGGATTGTTGAACACACTCATTTTTAGATTCATCTTCGACCAATGGCTACATTTTTGAACTGATAAAACCTTCCATATAACAAGTAACAGGGTCACTAAGCACATGAGAATATTGTTGCAATTTCTTGTCAATTTTTTCCCGTGAATCAGTCTGATTTTGCATCAACACACATTTCTCTGCCTCAGTGATGATCTTTAAATTTTCTTTCAACAATTTAAATGAAGAAAAGCATAAAGGTAAAGAATTTCCTTCAGTTGATTCAATACCTTCTTCTTTGTAACTGTGATATGTAGGTTGATTATTCTCATTACATTGCTGAAAAGGAACATTTTCTGATAGAGAACATGCAGTTGGTGGTTCTAGGAACTCAACATCATAATCATCATCATCTTCATCATATATATAAAACTCAACAACATCTGCAATGTCATCTAACAAGGAAAATCTTGGAACATCAACCTGCTCTTCAACAAGATGATTTGTAAATTCATCTTCTCGACTTTGTACAAATGAATACATAAAACAATTAGTTGCTTTCTCATGATGACAAAGATCGGGATGCAAATCAACTTCTTGTTTATGCACAATCACTTGGTATTCAACTTTCAACTTCCAACTTCTCATCCAAAATCTAATTTTGTAGTTCCTTACATGCTTGAATATTGTCTTCCACTTCCTGAGCATTATTAAACATCTGCTGCAAAGACATAGACTTCCTCTCCATCAGAAGAAAAGATAATTTTGATTGAAAGGTTGTTACATAATGGAGCATGGCAACGACTTCAAGAGGTTGGAATTATTTAGGATTTTTATAATAAAGACTAGCAAACCTCCTACTGAAATTTGAGATGGTTTCATCTTTCATTCTTCTCATGCAATAAAACTCTGAAAGGAGTAGATTCCATGACTTTCTCTCACCCCAAAATCTACAGAAAGATTCCTTCAATTCATTCCCCGAGCTAATCGTCTGAGGATGCAAATGTATGAACCATGCTTTGGCATCTACTTGTAAGGACTGAGAAAAGGCCCTCATAGACACATCATCCTGTTTGATCTCAAAAAGGTCTATGAAATTCTCAAAGACCTAAATATGTTTTTCAGTTGATAGTCCATCAAACTCTCCATCGAACCTAGGAAGATACTTATAATGTTTCATAGGGAAGTCATGAAGGATGGAAGGAAATTTAAGAGGATTGTTGGCCCTTGACCAAGTTTTGGAGATCCTTGGTCATGTTTGACCTCTTTTGGGACTTCAACAGGCTGGTCAAAGGCGGAGCTCAAGTTAAAGCGGAGATCGCGGGATATCGACCCCTTTTTAGGGTAATTTTTGGGATTAGGGGTTATGTAATGGGTATGGGATGTCATCCTATGGGTTTACCCATGTTTAGGCCCATTTTGTAATGTATAAATAGAAAGCTAGGCGATATAAGTAAAGAGGTACGGTGTGATGCTAGGTGCTAAGTATTGTACTACGTGCAAGTAATTGTAAGAGGCTTTGTGCATAGTGTATGTTGAGACTTGCAGAGCTAAGTGCGGGTCATCTGTGGTTCTTTGTGTACAGACTGTGAGAGGCTTTGTTTTGTAGCCTAACTCAGGGAAGGAGGATCTGGCGAGGTGTGCATATCTTCTATCATATGCGGAGTGTGGTTTCTGGGCTTTGTGCATGTAAGGAGATTGTCAGAAGATAATAAAGAAGAGAAGGGTTGGTGGACGTAGCCCCACACTGGGGTGAACCACGTATATCCTGTGTTACGGTTATTGTGTGCATTATGGTTATATGTTATTGATGTGATTTATGCTTAATGTTGATATATTTATGTATGATGCACCTAGTATGATATCTTAGTGCTTGGTAATGTGAATGAATGTTAGATATAATCTATCTCTCCATGCTAAGTGCTTAGATGTGTTATATATTGTTGAATATTGCATTGCTCTGTAATTAGGGTTTATATCTGCTATGTGAATAAGGGTGAATGATAACTGCTAAGTGCTTGTTATAGTGGTGTAATCACATATCTGTGTCCCGGTTAAGGTTGCAAACGCTTTAGTCCTATAACCACCACTGCCTCTGCCTCGAGTGAGACTTCATCTACTTCGCAGGTGTTCTTGAAAGGGTCGATAGTTAGGTTTTTTTTGGTGCGTTGTTGAAGAGTTGAACCTTGGGTTTGCCCATGTGCCAACAAATGGTTCTGTTGCCGAGACCTAAAACTGTGATTGTTGGGAACTTAAGAAAATAAAGCTTTGTGCATAGATCTATTGCTTTAGTGTGTAGTATTCTACTTGACTTGCAAATCTCTGTGCTAAGAGAAGTTCAATCTGATGAAAAGAGGTAAGATATTGAAGCTTTTTGCTCTGAGAAAGGTAAGACAAGAAAAAAAAATTGTTTCAAAAGTATGGATCTAGGTAAGTTTGATCAATTTTGTCCTAGTCTGAAAACTAGGGCACAATTAGAAGAAAGAAGATTTGATATGAATAGATCTGATAGAAGCAATGAAAGATATGTTATTCCTATGCATAGAAATAATATTTGGACTAACAAATGGATGCAGGATCCTAGAAATAATTTTTTGCAGGTTATTTACTGTGATCCTAGTGCATAGTACAGGAAAGGTTGGGGATCATTTAAGAGAAATAGAGGATTAACCCTTTGTTACAGTTGCAGAAGACCGATACATCTTGCTAAAGAATTCCCTGGTAGAATAACTAGTTGTCTTTGTTGTAAAACTATGGACCATGAAGTTTTGGATTGTCCTAGAATGATTTCTAAATTTGAAAAGATGAATATGAAACAAGAAAACTATGAGATAGGCCAAGAAACTAATGATATGATAGAACCCCAAAAAGAATCATGGACTGTTTTAGTACAGATGAAAGAAACCTTGAATGATCACAAAAATAACAACTTATCAGAGGTATTAAAAGAGAGAGTACATAGAAACAAGAATAGGATACTTCAACATAGAATGTGTCCTGGATGAAGAAACACAGGTGAATATCATGACAGAAAGAACTTGGAATTTTTTTGGAAAGCCCACTATGGTTCCTTCATTAGGAGGAATAGGATTATTTAGAGGAAAGTTGATAACCCTATGTGGAAGACTTACCTAGACATATATGAGTGCTCATGGCACTTCGACAGAAGAAGAATTTGAGTTTGTTAAGTTTTTTGAGAACAACGCTCCATTTGCTATATTGCTAAGAAAAACATGGATTGAGAAAGATCAGATGTGAAGGAAACAAGGAGAGGAGGATCTAGAACAAAAAAAACAAGAACTAAGAGATTTCATGGCTAGGATAATAGCGCACTTACTGGAATACCAACAGAACCAGTCGAAGCTACTAAGGACCAAAGATATGGATGACAAGGTTGAAAGGACATAGGAAGGTTGGAGACATGTTTTTGTACAAGAGAGTAGAGAACCTACCCCAGAAAGAGAAGAAGTATTACCCTTGAATACTATGAAAGACCCTCCACAGTGCGAAGTTATCATGCCAAGAGGAGATGAGAACGATAATGGAAAGAGGAAACTAGTGATTCATATCACAGGAAAGAAGGCCAGAAATCTCAGTAAGAAGAGGGAAAAGTTAGAAAAATTGCAAGAAGTTCCAGAGAATACTTTGCAGAAGTAAGGTTTCCAAAACTTGAACTTCGTCGGAATATAAGTACAGCACAGATTGGCACTTCACCATGACGAAGAAATATGACCGTTGGAGGAAATATGACCATTCAATCGACGCTCCTGAATGGTTAGGAAAGAAGTTATGGCCCCAAAGTTCGCCATTGGACCGTTGGGATCGTGCCATAATGGATGCAATTGCATTGAATAAGGATTTGCGACCCGTTGAAAGAAATCGTTATGATAATATATATTTATCCCATTGAGCATTACACTGAGAACACTTTTGTCAATTGTGATTATCCAAGCCCACAGAGAACTAGTTGATTTCATGCAGTGATCGTTAAGACCTCGCCATCCATTCTGTTACATTGAGTATTGTTCACTGGCCTGAGGTATCAAATCTCGAGTGTGCATGTCAGACGAAATTAGTGCAGCATAAAAAGTCATCGAAGATATTCTAGTAGACCTCATGGTCGAGAATGTGATGTCCACAGGTATCCAAGCCTCATCGCGAGAGGAGTGCAAGCCTCCCCGTTGACTGGTCATGGATTTGGACCATCCCAAGCTGTGACCAAGAAAAGAACCAAGCATCGTGATGACTTGGTGAATTTGAAGCTAATCCCATCCATCCTTCCCGACTACATCCCACCCCCAGCCAGTGTGGTGACTTGTGATAGTGTCTCGAGGGACTTCAACTACATAGTCATCACGATGTACCTTTCGAAGGGAATACAAGTAGTCATACCATAGTTGGAGAGGATTCCAACCTTGAAGATCAGTGACTATAACATAGGAGACTCCAAGAGCTATGGAAAGCTCGCACCTCACAAATTTTTGACCAAGATGAAGGGGAAGAATTCGAAGATAATCCCCCAGCCATGGAATATGGACATTACGAGGTCCACTATATTTAACGTGATGAAGATACCACATTTTGGAAGGCACCAAGAGGTTAATGCATGCGTTAAGCTCCTGCTGTTGTGCTTCCATGGTGAGTATCTATGGTTAGATAGATGCATAACCATCGATTCAATGCCAATCCATAGGATCACCGGATTGAGCATGCAGGGACCAAACCCACAAGAATTTTATCCAGGAAAGGCTACACACTGTGACATGGCACAAAAGATCAAGTACACCTACGACAATGAAGAGAAAGGGACGCGAGGCTACAAGGTAGCCTCTATTCAGAATGGCGCAGTGCACCTTGCTTTCCAGTTGATTGCTGGTAAGCTAGTTCGAAAGAACAAACCCACTCAGGTCACAAGGTTTGTTGTTGAGCTCGTAAGAAAATGCGTGGAAAGACTACAGCTGAACTGGGCCAGTTACCTAGTCAATCAGTTAGAACTGAATTGTCACAAAGCTCAGGATCAGGGCTATGAGTTCCATTTTAGTTGGTTGTTGATCCTCATCGTGGTCACTACTTGGGAGATGTCAAAAGGTGTGACCTTCCCTAACATAGAGCCATTTGAGCCACTAGCTGCGAATTTCACCATGCTCTAGTATTCGAATGATATGGGGAAATAATGGTAGTCGAACGCAGTATTCCATACCTACTACCTATAGCTGAAGAGGTTTATTGAGTCTTTCCCTCATATGACCCCGAACACGCTGGACAGGTTCATGCCCCTTATGAAGTTCCACGCAGATAGGCATTTTATTTATATTACTGCATGCATAGACGAAAGTAAAGAAGAGCTTCAGTCCTACTACAAGCTCACAGAGGAGAAACTGGAGCAAATAACTAAGGAATGGCCTGCAGAGTTCCTTATACTAGTCAACCAGGCAACACTGTCCGACCCCAACCTCATTGGAAGTCTAGTGGTTACTCGTGAAGAGTATGATGCACCCAACAGTAGCAGGAATAAAATGAAGGAAGATGTATAGGAAATACACAACACATTAGAAGATACTGCATCAGATTCACCTAGCGAAGGAGGAGACGACGAAGTGGAAAAAGAAGAAAAATAAGGGGAAGAAGACAAGAAGAAGCAAGGTGAAGTAACACTACCTAGGAACCCCCTTGAAGAGGCAGAGACATCCAAGAAAAGAAAGGTTTCCCCAAAAAAACCTACATCACAGAAGAATTCCAAAGCGAGTAAGTTGAAGTTGTAGACTGTACTCACGGTCGATGACTTCGACTTCATCATCGCAGATGTATCAGATGCCTCGGAATATATTTTGCAGAAAAGCAAAGCCAAAGAAGAATCCATGTATGAAAGGATTGAAGCAGAGTTGAGAGGAGTACAATAAGCCCTTCACTCCAGCCACACAGTGTCCACTGCGCCACCTCCACCAAAGGAACCAGAGTTGGGAGATGAGCCTGCCCAACTCTGTAGAATAGTTGATGCAACCGAAGCTCGCCTTCATCGCGTGCAGGAAGAAAAATAATAGGCCACAGTGGCCCTAAAACAAGCACACACTACTACATATGGGTGGATTATTCCACGAAATTTTTCTACGTTTCCATTATTTTCATGTTTTTTTTTAAATAGAGCGGGATTTTTGTCGATATTGCCACAAAAGTTCGTCGATATAGCCACGAATAGGTTTTTTAACTTGGTCAGGATTTTCGTCGCTATTGCCACGAAAGTTCATCTCTATTTCCATGAAAGTGCGTCGCTATTGCCATGAAAATTTTGCCTATCTCATTGGTCGGTGTTAATGGCTAGTTAACTAGTTGATCTATATATACCTGACTTCAAGAGACTTTGCGACACAATTGTTATAGTTGCGACACTATTCATGGCTTTTTTTTGAGATTTTTATTTTTTCTGTCACCCACCGGTTGAACAAATCCAATTCTCGATCTACATATCTTGGATTTTGAACTTGCAAGGTTAGTAAGTTTTTTTTATTCATGTACTCATTTAACTTGTAAATTTTTGTTGAAATGTCGAAATTTCATGTAGCTTGTTTTTTCCTTGATAATATATTATATGTGTAGTACCATATTTCATGTCTTTGGTTTTTGGATCTAGTTAGTATATTCTATGGAAAATGGTATGTGGATTCCATAATATTCTAGGTTTATGGAATCCACATACTCTTTTCCCTTCAATTGTAGCTAGAATGTCTCTCTCTTTTCATTGATAAAGATATGGAAGTGCTCTTGAAACTCAACCCTGATCGGTGAAATGATAGTAATTGATTGTCATTTTCTTCTCTCTTTTATTTTTAAGAACTAACAAAAAAACACCAACAAAGCTCGATTGAAGCTTTGATACCACTTGTTACATCCCTAGTACCCAAATGGGATCACACTTGCATAAATTGAAAATAATATAGCAATGACAATAATGGTTGGGATACTTGCACACCTAATGGTTGGCTAGCACTTACTAATTCAATTAAATGAAGGAAGGAATCTCCATGAATAAAATCTTGAAGTTGATTGTTATATTGATAAATGATAAATTATGGTATATATAAGATAGGTAGGAAACTCATGTTTATAACAATAAGATACATAAACACTAACCCTAAACTTATGTTAGGTATATATGTCGTTATTATATAAAGGAAACATTTGTACACATATGACCTTATTATAAAGATGTTATCTATGTCGTGATTAGGCACATAAAAATCACTTTTAACTAACCACCTTCAACCATCTTAGCTTATGGTTAGCCACCTTTAACTTTCTTGGCTTATGACTAAGCACCTTTAACAAATGAACTTATGATTATATACCATACTATTCCAATATAAATAAAGTCTATTTGTTTCAACTTTCTCAATAAAATCCACATACCCTTTTCTTATATGTGATGTTGTTTCTCTCAAATTTTTATAATCACACGCAATTCTAGATGTAGTGATTAAATTTAGTTTGTAGTTAGTGTAACTTGTTTATACACTATTAATAAGGAGTATCTAAAATATAAAAAAATCATGACGAAATCTACGATAACATGATGAAATCTACTAGTCAGACAATGAAAAATGAGAACATGCCAAAGTGTCTTAGAAAATAAAACTGTGACCATTATAAGTAGCATAAAATTTTGACCATTGTATGTAGATGCAAATCAACACATCAAAATTTAAACCAACCCAACCCAATTGTGGATAAAAAGTGGTTGGCATTCTTTTTTAAGTGGTAAATTTCAAAGATTGGCATTTTGTCTACAAACCAACTTAGAGGCTAGTGTATGGTGTCGAGTGATTCAAGTTTGAGAAATTTTGACCACTTTCATTAAATGGTGTGTAATTATTTTCCATGGTGATTCAGTACACACTAATCTAAAGTACAAATTGAAGAATATCGATCTTAATAGTTAATCGATAATAATAATAAAAAAACATGTCAAAATGTCTTAGAAGAAATAATTGTGAGGACTGTAGGTCACTGTAAATAAACATATCATAATCGAAAGGAGTAGCTAAAATATAAGGTTTTGACAACTTACTGTTTGATATGGTGTAGGTAAGACGATTACTTGTCGGGACAAGGATTTGTCACTATGAACGAAAATGACAGGAAGCTTGCTCGGTTAAGAGTGGCATTAGAGGCGAGGGGCGATGGAAAATGTTATTTCCCTTGCTACGATTTCAGAGGCTTGCAAAGAAAAAGACTTTTAATAACAATAGTTGAAAGACATTGTAGGGATAAGGGGCATGCCGAAGGGGGTTATGAATATTGTCCCTTGGTAAGAGGATTCAATATTTAATGTATTCTCTGTAATAATCAGCATGTCATGAATTTTAGTAATATTTCTTATCGGGATTTTTATATTTTCTATGCACACTAACTTTTCTACCTCCCCCAAAATGTCGACCTCCAGAGAGTTATTTTCCAAGTACTAGAAGAAATACTCCTTTACAGGGTGATGAACTTCGAGATCATAATATTGAAGCTGATGATCAAGTTATTAATGATGATATGGATGGAGATAATGTTAGTGATTCAAATCAGGAAGATGAGATACATAGATTGATCCAAGACACATTTTCTCCAATGGATTAGGACAACCAGGATGATAGTCATGATGTTGATCCTCTACTTGAGAAGTCGCGTCAACCTCTTTATGAAGGCTCAACAAGAAATCTTTTATCTTCTATATTGTTGTTGGTGAAACTGAAGGTTTTGAATGGTTTATCAAACACATTCCTCACACAGATACTAAGGTATTTAATTTGTTAATTATTTATGCCTGCATGTTCACAAATACTTAAAAGGTTCAATTTTTTCCTATATTGCTATTGTTTTCTAATTTGTAAATTAGTATATTGGATGCGATATTGATGATTAATATTGTTTACATTGACTTATTGTTTAGAATTTTGTAGATTGTTAGGTGAAGTTCTATTATCGACGTCAAATATTTTTCCACGCACACATCGAGAAATATCCATGATTATGAAAGCAACTAGAATGGACTATCAGGCTATCAATGCATGTCATAATGATCATATCATATATTATGGACAATATGCATTAGAAAATGAATTCCCACAATGTCAAATAAGTAGATATCGAACCGATAAAGTGTCAAATAAGGTGCCTCGCAAAGTTCTTTGTTATATTCTGATAATTCCACATTTCCAGTGGTTGTTCAGGTGCCAAAGTATAGCACAGTTTATGGATTTCCATGCAAAGAATAGAAGTCGAGACAATGTTCTTTGAATACCTGCAGATGGTTCTGCATTGAATTACATCGAAGAAAAGTGGACAATTTTTAAAGAAGAACTTCGTAATGTTAGACTTTTGTTGGCAGTTGATGGTGTCAATCCATTTGGAGAGCTTTGTTCTACGTACTCAATGTGGCATGTTTTTGTTATAAACAATAACCTTCCTCCTTGGATGTTGATCAAGAGAGAGCACACAATGTTGGCAATGATTGTTCTAGGTATTTAATTATCTTTTATTTGCTTTAAAGTATGACAAAATATTTCATTTCTATGTTTCGTGCATGGTAATTATTTATTTTATGTATAACGACATCTAGATAAGTATAATTAAACATGCATTATGTTGAACCAATTAGGTAGGTACCAGGTTAAGCATATGAACGTATATATTGAGCCTCTTATCGATGAGTTGTTGAAGTTATGGGCTGGCGTCACTATGTATGACATCTCTAGACCAATAGGGCAAAATCGATTTCAATTCCATGGAATACTATCATGGACAATTCATGAGGCTCCCGAGTTAGCACATTTTTGTGGTATATTGTTACTTTATTTTGTGATTTAATATTATATATATTTATTGAAAATATCATGCATTATTTTAAATTCTAACTCTAATTTGACGCTACATTAATTCATATATCTTGTAGGTCTTCAAACAAAGGGTAAATTTGCATGCCCGATTTGTAGTCCGAAGATAAAATCTCGTCGTTCAAGGAGTTTAGGAAAGGAAGTGTTTGATGAGTATAGGCACTTTCTGCCTAAGAACCATAGTTATCGAACTACAGACAAAGAAAAATTCAATTGTAAAGAAGAAAATGGAAAAAAACCACGAAGAATGACGACTCGCCTATGGAAGTTGGAATATATTAGAAATCGTCAAGGTACAAAAATTATTTATGTATGACATATTATATAAATCTTTGGTTAATTTCATTAGTATTAATTTCATTTTGTCCCATTAATTAGTGTTAATTTCAATTTGTTGTTGTTTCATGATTTTCGTTAAGGCACGAATGGGATTCCATGAGGAATGAAAAGTTACCCGATGCAATTCAATAGATTTCCATACTACAAGCACCTAAAAATAGTTCATATGTTTGATACAATGCATATCGGGAAGAACATAACAGAATTGTTATGGAGAATATTAGATGGAAGGACTGACAAAGAGAGAATTGGAAAGATTTGTTGTGACATCCAGGAAGCTAATCACGCATTGCAAAGTGTTATTATTAATTCTAATGGTGATGGTCGTGAACAGAATATAGTTCTTCCTTGGTTATTGATAGAGCAACAGAGCAATATTGTAAAAGAGGTCATTCGAAAAATTAGGTTTCCGACGGGGTTTTCATCGAAGATACAAAATATCTTAACGAAAAAAGGTGATTTTGGTGGGGTTAAAACACATGAATGGCATACATTCATTAAGGTAATTAGTAGGTTATAATATATTTCTTTATTGGTACGCATTTTTTGGAAACAAATAATAATTATTTGTTTTTTGTTACAGTATGCTCTACCTTTATCTCTCCCAGACGAATTTGACAACAACATAAAACAAATTATTTATGTACTTGACAAATACATGAGATAAGTATTGTTTTATAAGGAAAATGTACGTCTTATGTGATTTGTACCAGAACTTATTGACATATTATGTTTTATCTGCAAATTTATGTATGCCTTGATATTATTTTATTGCATCGAATTTGTAGGTGATTATCATCAAAAGAAATCCATAAAGAAGATATAAGGTATTGGAAGAGAGAAATTCCCCAACTAATGTGTCAAATGCAACAGTATCTACCTCCAGCATTTTTCAATTCACAAGAACACTACCTCATACACCAAGTTGAGGAGATTGAATTATGTGGACCAGTACACACAAGGTTGATGTGGATGGTGGAGAGGCAGTTGAAGTCACTTTAGGATTTTGTTAGACAAAGAGCACGTCCGGAGGGTTATATGGTTGAGGGATATATGGTATATAAATGCATGGTGTATATTAGTCAATATATACCTAAATTAGCATAAAATATGAATGTGCCTCGCATTTGGCATCTCGACTCCATCAACAAATTTGAAGGGGAGGTCCTATTGGGGAAAGGTAA